>JBBPCW010000106.1:2667911-2679486 GCA_037974425.1 Phenacogrammus interruptus | reverse complement strand
CATGGTAAAAGTCTTATTTGAGATTATGAGTTTAATGTGTTCATGGTAAAAGTCTATTTGAGATTATGAGTTTAATGTGTTCATGGTAAAAGTCTATTTGAGATTAAGTGATTAATGTGTAAATGGTAAAAGTCTATTTGAGATTAAGGAAGCGCATTAGGAATTTCTCTAGCATAGCAAGTCTTGGCAATTGGGTATTGGTCTCAAGGAGACTTAGCTCACTTCAGCATGCTGGTCTGCACATAGCATCTTGTCTGAGGCCACTGAGGGTTTGTGCATGTGGACTGGCACCACTAAGGCATAGCTAAAACAGGATGCTAGCTATTACGAGCATTGCACCAAGGCTGAGCTCACCTCATTGGGCGGGAGGGGAAGGTTTTCCTGGGTTTTAGGGGTTTGGGTTGGGTGTTTTTTTGGTTTGTTTTTGTATTTTGAGGGGAGGGATGACGATTTTCTTACTCGCTCTCCTCGCCGTGATCTCTCTCTCAATCCCCCCTCCGTTGTCTGAAAGGGTGAGAGTATGAGCGAAGAGGGGTGGAGGTTGTGTTGTAGGCAGCCTTTGTACCATGGCTGGCTGCCACGCCCTCTTTACCTCCCGGAAGGCCCTGGGCCCCCCAGAAAACCTAGAACAGAGCAAGACCCCTCACCCCCCACCCGGACTCGCCCGACACTGCTGCCTTTACTGCCTGCTTCACTGAGACCTGGTACAGACACACTGCGCTGCACTGCACCTGCATGCTCCCCACCCCCACCCCTACACCCACACTCAGCGATTAAGTGGCGTCTCCCGCCTAACCTCTCTATGGACAGGTGCATGTTAAACTGCTGGGATGCCCCACATCAAGCCACACTACGGGGAGATTGTGTCAAACCCCACCCCCTGTCGTTTGTCGTTCTTGTTGCCTTTCTTGTCGTTCCTGGTGGTATCGTCGTCGTCCGTGTTTGTGGGTGTGACATCCTGTTCAACCCTCGGTGTTGTAGACTTGTTTACTCCCTTTTTTTGTGTTGGTGTTCTCTCCCAGGAGGTAATGTTTTTTTTCCACATCTTTCCGTGTCTTTGTAACACAGACTCACTCGCGCTCAGCGGGGGGACGCTTCAACATCCGCTTCTCTTGCGGAAGAGAACCACTGTAACCCAGGGTAACCCAACAACAACGGACAACCTTATGCTTAAATTTTAGACAGATAAATCTGTGCGAAACCCGCGGAAGTCATGCGTTTATACCGTTAGATGAGGCTTGAAACGTAAGCAATATTTGAGTTGGATGAGTCTTAGCAGAGGAAATGCAGCAATGTTACTTTGCTGATTCATACCGGACAAAATATATAACCAATAAAGCAAATGCTGATAGTAGATAATAGCTTTGATGCTGCGCTCATCAAAATGTGTTTGGTTTCCATGACAGGCCCCTCATAAAGACAAGGCATCATATATAGTGCTTCTTCTACAACATTTTAAATTAGCATTCAATATTTTTGTAACATTCCACAATCAATATTCCACATTATCCTTAGATGCAGACTATAATGTGCCTGTCTTAAAATAAACCTTTAACCCTGCAGTCCTCTTTAAAGCATGCACTTTAAAAGAGGATGTCAGCAAGGTGCAGATGTAAAGGGTAACAGGCACTTCGGACCAGCTCTTACCTCACACAGGCTGTAAAGAAACAGTTTTGCTCCAGAACACCTTTTTTTTTCACGATATATTGGGTTGGAGTAGGCTATTCCGTACATAATTTGAATTACGTAATTTGAATGCTGAATTATAGTGCAACCTTTAAAAAAGTGTTGTCCAACAAAGTGCATTACACTCCAGCTTCTACATTTAAAAAACAATAAATATATACCATATTTTGGGATCAAACTCTAAAAAATGTGAAACTGTTGCCCCATTTTATTAAACAATCTACCATGGCTTAATGTAGATTATAAGCACAATATGCCTATAAGCACAGATGAGGTGAACTAATAATGTATTTAAGAAAAACAACTGCCTGTTCAAATAGTTTTAAGCAAATCCCTCCACTCTGATTTGTACCAAAGGCACTTATAAGTGCACCTGTGAACTCTGAAATGAGAAACAACTCAAGTGTTGAAGTTACTAGTAACCAAATTTCATTTGAATCCGACTGTAATTATATTCGCTTGCTTATCCACAGTGATTGAAACAAACAGTATAACAGCACTGAACAAAACGCAAGTGCACAGGACAGAACACAAGAGCAACAATACAACTAAATCTGGCAAGACAAGACAACGTTGAATTGTTTTCAGTCTTACTTTGTTAAATGTAGTGTGAGATTATAGAATCATAAGACCTGAAGTTTCTACAGAACTGAATAATGAGTTATTATTGTTACACTCCTACTGATAACAGTAACAAAGCACAGGGCAGTAGCTATTAGCCAGATCTGTTTTATTATATGTGAGGTTAATTCATTCAAATTTCCCACTTGTGGGACCAATAAAGGTTTTTCTTATTTTATCTAATACTGAAGGCTCTGTGATTTTAGAAACCCATTTCCATCCAGAATTATTACTTCACACTTGTAAATGATATAAACTTTGCAGATTCACATGGAACTGAAATTGGGGGTGTAGATACATCAAAATACAGTATAAATCGTAAAATATCGTAAAAACTCAAGTAGGGCTACAGACGAGTCGTTTGTGATTTCTAGACTGGTTGCTGGTTTGTCTGGGTTCAGTGGTTCAGTGTCCCAAGAGGGCAGTGATGGTGTATGTTGATGATTCTGGCATTGCCTGCACTAACTTCCATATCTTCTGCCCCTCCCCCCCTCTGCAATTGCCCACGTCACCAAGAAATGTCAAGAAAAGACGTTACGATCCCAATGCCAGCGCTATCTAGAAGAGGACCTGACTGCAGCCTTGCCTGGTGTTCCCCTGGGTTTCGACAGCGAGCTACCTGCTGGACTGTACCCTCTCCTGCTGCTAACAGCCAGTTAGCATTACTTGAAGAAAAAAAAGAGAAAAGGAAGTCAAGGAGGAGACAAAGAACACTAGATTATTTTTCACCTGCTCTGTTACACGACCCATCACCCAGATGACCGGTGGGTACGCTTTCCTGCTCCGATCATCCTGACCTTTCCAATTTTTGACCTTGGCATGATCAGCCCTGGCTGTGGCACTTGCATGGCGGAGGACGGTCGCCAACTCAATGCAAAAAAAAAAGAAAATAAACAGTTCAAAAGAAGAGCGACCTAGAGATGAGCCTGCATTGAAAACACTGCATCAGTCGTAGAACCAGTGGCAGGTGAGACTCCCCTCTAGTGGTCTCAGGGTCTGAATGGGCCTAGGCTGCCTGACCATGCTTCATAATAAAGACTCATAGCATATTGAGACAAAAGGCAAGACGATGGTCACCAAGTCTCAGCTTCATTTTACCCAGACATAGATTTAAACTTCTTTTTCTTTCCAATTTTAGCATGTTGTATTGCAGGAATTTTCTGCCATATTAAGGATAAAACGGAAACCAAACGAAGACAAAGAGTCCAAAAATGTGGCCAGCAGCTTCTGATGCTGCTTACTGAGTTCACTGTTAACTCTTATGGAGTGAACATATACATGCACGCACACACACACACACACACACACACACCAAATTATTTATGCCTGGTTATGTCAATAACTGCTCCCCTTATAACTTCTTATACTGGCTGGGCCTAAGGGCCCTGTAGGACCACCCTGTGCGGAATGTTCTTTCAGCTAATCCAAAAGCTGCATGATGTAATTGCACTGGGGGCAGAGCCCACACAGCCTGCCGCGCTTCTTAAGGTAACTGCATGTCAAAGGATAAAAAAAAATACAGTTAACTTTTACTTACTATGCAAAGGGGAAACGTCGCACAGACCCTATGGATCGGCAACCATAGTGAAACAATACCAACTGCACAATTGACTCTATCATGCTACCATTAGGCACTCTTTTATATATGCTTGGCCATGACTATGTTGGTCTTTTAATTAAGCTTCTTAAAAAATAATAACTTAAAATGAATGTTTTGAGGACAAACGCCGCCTCTAAAATTTAATATTTGTTGTCATAGTCATATTTATGGGACAGCAAAACACAAGAACTCATTAATTAGCTGTAAGTAATCGAGTGGGCCGGCCCAGTGTCATAGAAGGGAGGGTTTTGTCTTAGGAGTCACCACTAGGACAATTTTCAGGGGTTGTCTCCACGGGTATTGGCCACTTGATGTCATTTGTCATTTCCACAAGCCCACACCTTTTACATTCATCTCATGTTCCCATGGAAACATTTACAAAACAATAAAGAAGTTGAAAAAAACACGAGTTGTTGTTCTCTCATCTTCAAAGCTGAGATAAGCTATTAAAACTGCAGGTCAGTCTTATGTAAAAGTTTTGGTCAAATTACATTTTGCGTATTTCTACATAAGGATACATATTTTCAGTTTTGCATATTGGATAAAAATACAGAACATTTTATGTGGTGTGTTTTATGTTTGTTACCTGCAGAGGATAAGTGCTTATTTTCAATGCGTATTCAAACTTTTGCATACAATGTTTGCTTATGTAAGTCGAAACACAGTATTCCATAGTGTTTTTTAAAGAAATGGTGTAACAAATTGTATTTTTCATGTAAACACTGGGGAAATATGACTGACCTGTAGAACCATCTCAGGTATTTAAATGGAAGCCTTTTAAATAATAAATACTTCATATCACCACAACACAAAAATTAAAAAAAAAATCAACAACACTTCTGTATTATTATGCCATAGTTATTATAACAAACAAGTAGCTGGTAATTAGCTGTATACTGATTACTACTGCATTAAACAAGATCTTGAATTAAAGTTAAAGGGGACTTTAAAAAAAAAAAAGTTATAATAGATTTATGGGCTATACAAAACAAAAACACCCTCACGTAAAGAGATCTCACCAGCTTTATTCTTGACAGTTTCAGTCCCTTTCAAAATGAGCCGTTTAGTTTGCTCCCTTATTCTGACACCTGATTAGTTGAAGATCCGCCATTTTTGTCTGTGGGTTTTAGGAGCATAGAGCGCTATGGCTACCGGCAAAGGCAAGTCACACATGAACTGTTGTGTTCATCGTGCTCTAGGTCCCACTCGGGGTCGAACATATAGGGCTGGATAGAGGCTTTTCTCTCCCTCTTTCTTTCTCCCTCCCTTCCTTCTTTCAGCCTGCTCTCCATACACACACAGCCTAGAACCACTGTCACAGATTTAATGGATGGAAGGAAAGAAAGAAACTCTTTCACTGGTGTTAAGGACATGGATTGTAATGTGTAAAATCCAGAATTTGAACATGCAGCTTAAGCATGGGGTGGGTGTGGTGTGGCCAGCAACAGCTAATTTAGTAGTTAACGTAGTTAATTTACATATATATATATCCAGAGCTACTTTGAAACGCAAAAGCAACCACACATTAAAATGATCTTTTATTAACATTCAAAGTTGTAACATACTTGTAAATCACCACTTCTTTTTAATTAAATTAATCAACATTTGGATAACAAAGAATTGCTTACAAACTCCTTACTCTTACGTTCTCCTTCTTTCTCCCAGTCAGAGCAGGCAAACAGACAGGCTTCCATTCTTTTATTTAATGTAATGAAAACATAGCATTATAAACAATAAATCATTACTGTGTTACATTGAAATTCAAGCAGGTTTAACTTAGTGTAACAGTTCCTGCGTTTGACAAATGTGGAAAAATGATCAAAGAACTGCAGTGAAGAATTAAGCATGTACCATGTTGAAGTTCAGACAAAGTTCAGTGTGAAGGGGGACAGGAAGCATTAGCCTTTCTGTGTCCTTTCAGTTGTGTTTAGACAATTTTGCTTTTTCAGTTCTGCAGTCTGTTGAGTTTGCCGCACGCAGTGCGCCAGACGGACCATTAACACACACTGCTGTGAACTATCCTCCACATGCCAGCAGGACAGAGACTGCGAGCAGGAGATAAAGGGTGGCTTCTCTGGCTGCAGATGGACCTTCTCATGCCCACTAGAGCAGTCCAGTCCAGTTATTTCAAAGAGGGTGTGGTTTGTGAGGTATTGTAATAAAAAATGAATAGTGGCCGATTGTGACCGGTTGATGTTGGCTGTTGACTAGGAGAAGGATCTGATTGAAGCAACCAGGTGAGATACAGAATCTCCAACAGCTCCTGCCGCACATATTAGCACTTCTCTATGATGAGCCCCAGATCCTGGATGGTGGAAGAGAGACAAAACAAAACCTCAACATTTGTATGTGGTTATATTTTTATTAGAATTTCCTCCTCTACTATCACTTGGAATCAGTTAAAAAGAGCTGCACGGCTTGTTTCTTTTGGTCAAAGCTATTGTCAAAATGAGTCCAGATACCAGGTTTGGTTGTGATAAATCAAATCTTTGTGACCTCACTTTCATGCGTGGGAGCTGCATCGTTCAGTTTTGGCTGTGATGGCTGAAGGCTTTCGTAAATTGAAAAGCCAACAAATAACTATAGCCAAGCTTAATCTAAGGACCATCTGTTGTTGGGAAAGATTGGAGAAAAATTGAGAACTGTGAAAACCATAAAATCCAGTTTTGCACCAGTACTGAAGATGTGATAAGTCGCCATGTATCGGTTGTGGGCTTATGGCATTTAGCAGACGCCAAAGCGACTTTCATTCCCCAAACACAGGGGGCAGTCTCTCTGGTGTTAAGGGGTTTTAAGGGTCTTGCTCAGGGACCCAGTTGTGGTATGCTGAAGGTAGGATTCTGTTTTGGGATCGCCCAAGATACAACCATATGCAGTAATTACTTTCTAAAGGCTAACACATGGAAGGTTAGGCCTATAAGGCAAGGTTTTGTCTATAGATCAAATGATACAGACTTGCAAGTGCTTCCTCTGAATGGGGCTCTAATTGCTGATACCAAGTCAGGTTTTAACACATCCAACCATTGAGTGATGACTTCACTTCCTGTTGGGCATCATAACTGCAGCATACTGTGACAATTGTTTTTTCAAAACAAAATGTAAGAGGAGTATCTAGACTTCATTTTCATGAGCAAATGCGAAGTGTGATTGCACTCACTTAGTCTAACCCAATGGTCTGATGTGCATGGCTAAAAGAATGAAATTCTTTCTCTGCATTTATCCCAAGTGAAGCAGCGGGCAGCCAGAAGCACAGCACCCGGGGAGCAGTGTGTGGGGACGCTACCTTGCTCAAGGGAACCTCAGAGGTGCTTAGCAGTTTTGGGAATCGAGCCCACATTTTCCTGATTGCAGGGCGAACACCCTAACCACTAGACTACCAGCTGCCCCTGCTGCCCCAATGAGAGGACAGCCAATACTTTTATAGGACAGAGTACCCAAACTTTTGCCCTTTAGCCAGATTTGAGCCTACAATCTCTTGATGAGAAAGGACACCTCAAACCACTGAGCCACCCTCACTCTCTCCGCATTTATTTTCAGTGATCAATTAAAAAAACAATTTTCAGACACGGTCCCAAAATACGTCAAACACAGGTAAAGATATGAGTAGACATGAAAGAGAAAAAATCTGTTTCAACAAACAAATGGCTGGCTCTCAAACTAATGCACTTTAGTCTCCCTGAGGCTCAACATAAACACATTTTTCACAAAGAGAAGCCTCGCTTTGTTCTGAAATCTGGCTAGCAGCTTGCTGACTAATTAGCAGCAGCCTCAGCACTTAGAATGATCTTTACTGTCTTAAAAGCTGTATATGAGCAGATATTGACCTATTCTGGTCATGTGGCCCCAGACACTGCTCTGCTAACGCTTCCTCTTTAGCTAAAGCGTGGCTGTTTTTTGCTTCGCACTGCAGCACATTTTCTACAGCTCATACTAGCTCACAGAGTGAGATGACGTGACAATGCGTACATTTTCAGTGATCAGTCAAATGAACAAAGTCAAATGTATTAACAAAGTTAAAGGGAAATTAATCAACTTTGAGTGATTGGTAATTGGCCCTGATCATCCAGTCAAAAAGTTGAACACAAACTCTCTCAGGTGTAGAGGTATAATGTACTGTGAGAGTTGGAACCGTGACGATAGCTCAATGGACCTCATAGGAGAAGTGGCAGCAAAATTTAGCAGTCTCATGACATTTTCTCCTATACTGGATTGAACATATTGTGGCGAGCTGGCGGGAAAGGATTGGCTCCCATGAGCCTTTGGTTTGAATATGGGGAGCGTTAGGGCGGAGCCCTTGTTTTCGCGGGCAAAAGATGTGTTTGGGGAGGAGTTTAGTGGGAATCAGTTGAGTTGGGGAATAGACAGCATAGAGGCAGGATGTGCTGAGGTTTGCTGTGTGAGTGTTTGGTGAATTGCTGTGTGAGAAGCTTTGAAATAAAGCTGAAACTGAGAAGTCCTGATGTCTGTCGACTCTTTCACTGATGCTTACCACAATATCTCTTTAAATAGTTCTTGTTTGCCTTGTTTATTGTAAAATTTACTCATTTTTATTTGGATAAGAAATCTATTTCAAATATTAAAGCCTTGCTATGCTCACCATTTATATAATGGGCACCAAAGTCATTTTTCTTTCCTATTCAGCAGATGCAGAGGTCCAAAGATCAGCACTAACTGGCAATTATGCACCTTCTTTTACTAGGCCATAATCTTAATACAGCCCATGTTCTGTGACCAGTTTATAAATGCTGGGAAAGCTTGTGATACAGTGAAATATAAAAATTTCTATGTTTTATGCACTAACCCTTTTTTGTGAAAGGGTTTCTAGTGGTTGACAAGTATAAAACACATTCACCCTGTACACTTACCTGTGGGAGTATCTCCCAGGAGTGCAGCCTTAAGTCTCTCCACCAAGTCACACAGCTCTTTTTCTTCTACCTCATCTGAGTTATCTGTCTCAGAATCCTCCTGGCCGGACCCATCTGAGGGTGAATCTTCAGAGAAAAGCTCCTTCTTCTCAAGCTGTAGCTCCTCACCTTCCTTATCCTCCTCTAAAGCCTCCTCTTCAGACTCCTCACCAAGCTGCTCCTCCTCCTCTGTCGGTGTCAAAAAATTGTCCATAACAGCCATATCCTCCTGAGCATCTTCTTGCACCTGATGAAGGTCCCCTTTTTCTCCATTCTCTTCTCTCTCCTCTTCTTCCTCTCGCTCTGGTTCATCTGTTTCAGAGATGGAGCTCGTGTGTGAGTCAGTAGCCTCAGATGCCATCCACTGTTTCTCAGGTGTATCATCTACATCATGTTGTTGTGAGGGAGGTGTGTGAAAGGGCTGTAGGGTGGCACTGTCAAAGGCTTCTTTCCCTCTCAAGCTCAACGCCTGTGTATGTCAACACACAGTTAGTTCACCTTACAACCCATGAACGTATTATTCATTTAATGTACTATATCCATGTCTGAAATCTGATATTTCTTCATGCCCAAATGTTCTCTGAGTATACAGCACCCTGGTCAAATTACATGTTTTATTCATTTCCCAAGTGACACTAAGAACACATTCACACACTTCTAATCAATTACTGTGTGTTAGCTGAATGTAACATATTGGGGAAAACATCTGTGGAAATGTTATGGCACAGAAACACATCACAAGTGCAATATGACACAAACACATTTTATCTTAAAGGAAAGAAGTTAGGAGATGACAGGCTCGGAAGGTATTGCGCGGATCAGTATGTGTGCTAGATCCAGTCTGTTCAGTTCTGGGATGCAGCTTTATAGCTAAAAACAGAGATATGGGTTACCCCCCTTGTGGAGGTAGGGTGATCATTGTTAGCCGTAGTGAATGGTGGTAGAGTAGGTGTACCTACTAAACTGGCATCTAATTGTACAATAGGTTGCTTGCATGAATCCCTAATTGTAGTCATGACAGGACTCACATGTCGAATTTGATCCAGTTCCTCCTCCAGCTGCTGGTTGTGATGGCTCAGTGCATCCATCGTGGCCTCCAGATCTGCACACCTGTCCTCCAGAGAGTTGTGCTCCGACTCTGCTGCTACTTTCCACACCTGAAACTCTTTCTCCAGCAGCCTAATGTTCACAAACACACACTTTAACTTCTATAAATATGACCACGTATATAGGTCCTGGACATTAACCTCTTAAAGCCTGAAAGCTTATATGTAGACCCACATAACTGTTATGACTTCATAATTTGCCTATTTGTTAAATTGCAGTTATTTAATAATAACCAATAGCTTAGAATCAATAGACTTACAATCATTAGTCACAGAGACAGTCCTCTTGGAGCAACTGAGGGTTATGTGTCTTGCTCAAGGATACAGTGTCATCGGGTTTCACAGGCAAGTGTTTTAGGCTACAACTCTAAATTTACTTGTAATTTTACATTGACTTTGTGTCAGCTGTTACTTTTATTCAAAAGTTTGTGTTGGTTGCTAGGTTACAAGTAAATAAAGCAGAATGATGCTTGAAATTACATTAATTGGACATTAGAACACACAGGATGCATCTCAGCCAATCAAACTGCAAAATCACAACTAACTGTGGTATTACAATGAGCCTACAATTCGGGTGGTTAAATCAGGGGTCACCTGTCCACAAAGGGCTGGAGTGGCTACAAGTTTTCATTTCAAAGCTACATCGGTTCTCTGAGGACCCCCGGATTAAATAAAAATATGATCCTACCATTTATCTCTCTGCAGGTCCCTCATGGCCTTTTGTGTGATGCACAGGTCTTTTTGGAGAAGGGACGTTTTCCTCTGCAACAAACAGCCACATCAGTGAAAGGATGATCAGAAAATGATCTGGGGATGTGAAACCAGTGACGTACCTGAGGCAGTGTGTCAGGGCTGTCTGTCTGCAGAGCTTTAGACTCCATTTTTGCCTGCTCAGGAGAAGAATCAGGGGGAGGAGGTGGAAGAGAACCTCCAGGAGCATCAACATACTGCTGCTGCTCTGGAACAGAAGCACTGAGAGCAAAGAGAACACCTCAAGCAATGAACACACACACCAAAACAGTCGTACGCACCTTTTGTATACATACCTGTACAGTGACTCTGCGTTAGACCCAGCTCTGAGCGCTGTCCTCCTCTCCGCCTCTCTCCTGGTGTAGCGCCGAGGCAGGAGGGCATGACGAGCGCTGGATGCCAACGATGCCATTGATTCTTTCCATGAGGGCTGGAGAGGAACAGTATACAGCAGCTATAATAAAATTGCATGCTGCACAAGGGTCTTAGGGCAGCTAGTAAACAAAGATAACAAAAGCATCTTGTATTTATTTATTTTTTAACTGGAAGAAGCTGGAATTCTGTTGAAAGTGCAGATTCCCGCCTTTCCATTCCCATGCAGATTCCCATTCCACATTTCTGTTCATAAGAGGAGTTATTTATTATGATTTCAATTTAATGAAAAGTTACAGCTGTCTTGTTTTGCAGAAAATATCCATCTTCGATCATTTTAAAATCTTTTTTTGTAATTTCTTGCCATTGAAACAAAATGTAAAAGAAAAATAATAAAAAAGCTCCTTCACCTTTTACAATAAAGCAACCGCCATTTGTTCACTTCCCATCCCTCTATTCTCCTATAAACTCTTAATACTGTTCCATTCACCAATTCGGCCCATTCACCAGTTTTATTTCATGCAATTTATTTAATT
>JBBPCW010000106.1:2635731-2654745 GCA_037974425.1 Phenacogrammus interruptus | reverse complement strand
GAAACACCTGAATTAAATTATGTTGATTGGTGAATGAATCATTTTGGCAATATTGTGTGTGTGTGTGTGTGTGTGTGTGTGTGTGTGTGTGCGCGTGTGTGTGTGTGTGTGTATTTTCCATAATCTTCCTATAAAATTCCAATACCTGGTTTTGTTATGGCTGCCTGTTATCTTAAAACCTTTATGTGTAGTGATCATATAATCCTTTATCGTTTCAGTTATCATGACACTAAGTCTGTGTTCCTGGCTCTGGGAATTACAGTGATCGTCTGCATCGCTGTGACTGTTTTTTGCTTCCAGACCAAGGTAGATCACAGTGAATTTCTAAATCTTTATCAAACATCCAAGGTATACACAACACAATCTTATCTGACCCCAACATGAAGCCGCCTTTATTTGTGTTTAATATGAAAAACCTCTTTATTGTTTATTTTTCCATCAGGTGGATTTCACCAAATGCGGAGGCTTTTTCTGTGTGCTGGGAATTGTCTTGTTTGTGACTGGCATCATCACTACTATTGTGCTGTCATTCAAATATGTAAGTGAAGCCCTGAATACCTTACACTAAAAACTGACATATGTATATATTTATCACAGCCATTCCCTTCCTGATCTGCCATTCCCTTAGATCCCATGGCTTCACATGCTGTATGCTGCCTTTGGAGCTATTGCGTTCACTCTGGTGAGTTTAACCTTTTGGTCAGTTATGGTAAATTATATTGTGGGTGTATGAATTTTATGCACATTGAAGGTACCGTCAGCACGGAACTGCACAAACCATAAGTGATAAACAGGGCTGACACAACTACACGATAAACTTTCCCAATTTCTTAAATGTCTTCTTTTGTATTTTGGTATTTTATTGTTTGACCTTTTTTAGTGGATTAAACTCATAGATTACTTAGTTACTAATAAACTAAAAAAAAAATAACTTTGTAGTTTCTTATATTCTTTAAAGGATGGCACAAGTATGTAAGCAAAACCTCTGGTAAATGAAACACTGTGAAACATATGTATTCTGAAAACTAGATGTTCTCATTTTTGTCATGTCACTCACTGTATTGGTGTTCTGGACTTAATGTAGTGCCTTTTATTCTGTTCAGTTTCTGGCCTACCACACCCAGCTTCTCATTGGGAACAGAAAGCACTCCATCAGTCCAGAGGAGTATGTGTTTGCTGCTCTCTCCCTTTATGTTGACGTCATCCAGATTTTCCTGTTGATCCTGCAACTCATCGGAGCTGCCCGACGATAAGGACCCCCTTGGGATGCTCACTGAGCTCCACATGCCAAAGAATAGACCATCACTTAAACATTTGTGTTCTATGCACTTTTGTCCAGCTTCCGTCATCATGTCTTCATTAATGACATGAACGACACATGGGTTATTGGTCACCATGCCGAGGGTTTCCTGGACTTTATAGACAATGAAGTTCGTTTTGTTTTGTTTTTTTACACTTAGCCTATATTTACTATCAGTGTATGTACAAGTTACACACAGCATATGAAAAATGTTCTATACATACTATATATGATGCTTGTTTTGATATAAGCTGAAATTGTATTTTTATCATAATTGATTCTGGTGCATATTTCTATACATAGCCAATATTTTGCACATTTATTTTGTACCTTTATTCAAAGTTTAGTTTCTACCCAACAACCCCTTCAAACCTTAATGCCCAGAATCTGTGGCCCCTACCTCAAAATAATTTTTTCCCACCTTGAGTACTTATGATGCTCCTCTTTTTCTTTGTAGTCCTTTTATTTCACAGGCCTGTCATGTAACGTTAGCTAAAAATAATTGTGATTCACAGTTGATCTCTCAAACTGGCTGATTAGCTTTGTACCTCACAGCTATCCATACTTAGTTGTTCTCATTTGGAACGCAATCAAGGCTTGAGTGCAAAAATGAAACATTACTCACTGCTGCTCCCTGCAGGTGATAATCACATGTCCCATGCACAAATGTTACAGATGGTCCAGAAGTTGCAGAACTGTATCCAACAAACATACAGCAACTGAAAACTTGTGAAATAATAGCAACCAGGTAATTATGTACTATGTGCCAGACCTAGCAAATCCATGTGTAGGTATGTGCAGTCTGTGCTGACTGTATTTAGAAGATTCTTTACAAAAGGTAACAGCAATTCTGTTATACGGTTATTTATTAATTATACAGTTCCATGTTTGTTTTGGGGGATTATAAATCTTTCACCTCAGCATGTTATTGAGGCCAATTTAGCAATTATTTTTAACTTTGACAGAGATATAATCTGCTTCATGTAATAAGCCTTATAGTTAAGGCATGTCTGCAAAAGAAGCATCATTTGGAAGAATAAAGTCTTTTCATACAGTCTGGGTCAGTCACTCCATCTCTGTTGCAGTTTTATAGCGTTCACTTTTATATTCTCCCTCGTTGGATGTCTTCATCCTCTGCCGGATTTTCAGTTGTTTTAGCCTGTTCTTGTCTACCTGCTTCTTGGCCAGAATAAACCCGATTATACCCGAGGGAAGACCGATGATCCTGAAAGAGAAAAATTAATCGGGTTAATCAGTGGCAAAGAAGAATCTTTTTTTTTTCATGGCCGCTTTATACACAAACTAAATATTTCAATATTTACAATATTCTGATTTTAACAACTAAAGCACTTCAGTCTGAATCATTTAGCCAGTCATTGAGCATTGTTCCTGTATCCTGTTTTGTGGAAAAGAAATGCCACTCATTAATTAGATGTTCATTCTTATTGACTGAGTTACTTTGGGTCACCTCGTTCCCACAATGCTGGGAGGATGAAGGCTAGTATGTGCTTTGAGTCAAATGAAGTACCTCTGTTTCACACTGCTGCAAACACACCACCACTGAACAGCTCAATACGCTTGGAGGAGAACACTCAGGAGAAGTCAGTGACATCAGCTTACAGATACCTGAACGGCATAAACACCACACTGAGCGATGTGGGAGGGATATACCACCCACTCAGAGAGTGACAGAAGCCAATTATGCTGTCTTGGACTCCTGCGAATGGGTGTGGCATCACCAGAGATTAAACTCACCACCTCCTGATTATGTTGGCTGAGGTCTAGACAGCTGCACCCCTCTGGAGCCCCAGTTACAGGTAAACATACTAGACTGACAATAAAAGGCCAAAAAAAGGTATTCTACAGTGCTGTATAATACATACCATGCATATCCTATAACCATCATAGGATTTTTCGCCTTCCTCTTGGGAATATATTCCGGCCCATCATCGTCCTCTGCCCCTTCGTCTTCTGTCTTTTTCTGTTCACTTGTGTTCTTCGCTGCCTCCGTCACGTTCTGAGGCTCTGCTTTGGTGCTGCTCAGTACAGGGTAGTGGCTACAGTGAAGAGCTTTGTGTTGTAGCACACACTGCTGCAATCTTGGACTCCGGATGCTCTGCACAAGCGGTGCCCTCATATAGAGCCTTCGGGCTGATAGGTAGCAAAGACCTGGTAAAGAATTAGTAAAATTTTATTAGGTGGTGTTACAATATGGTCTGCTTTCTGCACTAAAGCAGAAAATAATGGGCCATGAATATGTAGCAACGGAGCAGTCCTGGTGTGAGTAAATGCGCAGATTATAAATATTTAAATATAATTTTACTGAACTTGGTTTCTCAAGGACAGATTAAAGCCAACTGATAAGACTTTCCAACAAGGATTCAAACATCTTGGTAGCAGGATTCTGGTAGCCAGTGATGAATGGGGTAGAGGGTGGCATAATAAGACATAGACTATACACAGTCATTGTGAACCATACATAGCATAACCTAAACAATCTCAAGTGTGTGGAGGTACAAGGTAGCTGTTTCTAACATCTGGACTAGCTACTACATAACACTTTTATAATATAGCATATGTAACTTGTTACATATAACCATGTTCATAAAGCTTCTCTGAGTGCTGATCACATTCCTCCCAGCAGAAAGAAAAATTGAAAATAACTTATTTGTCCAGCCTATTTCTCAAAGACAGAACTGAGCTCAGTACCTCACTAAGGGATTTTAATTATTTTCTCATACTGAGAAAAGGCCCTTTTCTAATCTTGTCCCAACTACCAGTTTTCAGATCCATAATGTTAAAGAGAAGAAAACTGAGAACTTCTGTCTTTTTCCTTTGCTATTCATTTCTCCTAAAGAATGCTCTTTCTTTTCTCTCATGGATCTTTATTTGTCTCAGATCTTGAGATGAACCATAAGCTTAAAAAAAAAACAGTCTGGCTTATAAATGAAAATGAAAAATCTTAAATTTGACTTCAAGTCTCAAATACCAAATTTAGACATTTTGAAATTCACAGAGAAACCGAGAAGATCAGAAAATAACTTATTTTTCTCTTGCTCTCCTTCTCCTAAGGGGTTTTGAGGAAAAACAAGCCAGACTTTAATAATCTCCAATTACATCATTTATTTCTGATGAGACAGAGAAAGGTCTATGGTAAGCAGCAAAATCATTAATTGTGCGATGACAGGTACAGATCCTAAATCAGGTCAGTTTCATGATTACTGGCCCTGCTTTTCGTCCAAAACTCCAGAACTGTAGTCTAACCCTGTATTTTTCTTATTATGGGTTAGTCATAACTGTCGTGTGTAATGAATTAGGCTTCAAGACTGGATATCCAGCCTGGCTGGTAAAAAGCTCCTTGTTTCAGTTTCATCGACACTGAAAGAAATCAATAGATGATTAATAGTAGATCAACCAGTGCAGCCCGGAACTAAAGACAAACAGCAGGAGAAAGAGTTAGCTGCTGAAATGACCAGCTCTTTACCTTCTGTTATCGACCTCACGACCCTCTTACAGGACGCAGCCATCTTTGTAGTTTACGAAACAGCGCACGCTTCGTTGTCACGTGATGTCATGTTCACATGTGATATGGCTTGTATCATAGACTATATGGACAAAAGTATTGGGACGCCTGAGCAGTACACCAACATGGACTTTAAAAGCAAATACATAGACACACCCATTTGCAGCTATAACAGCTTCCACTCTTCTTGGAAGGCTTTCCACAAGATTTTTGAGTTTTTGTGGTAATTTGCAGTTCATCCCAAAGGTGTTGGATGGGGTTGAAGTCAGGGCTCTGTGCTGAAGTCCATCCAGACTGATCTCATCCAACCATAACTTCACTGTTTTGTGCGAGTCATGCTCGAATACAAAATGTTCTTTCCCAAACTGTGTCAACAAAGTTGGAAGCATGGCTTTGTCCAGAATGTCTCAGTATGCTGCAGCATTAAACCTGATCTTCACATGACGTAAGGTGTTTCCCAATACTTTTGTCCAATCTATCTGTCCAATTGACTTTGGTCCAATATATATTGTCTGTCTCAGTAAAGTACATAACTGGATGCATCAAAATGTTCTTTAATTATATAAAGACAAACTAGGCATT
The DNA here is from genome assembly GCA_037974425.1 of Phenacogrammus interruptus. NCBI lineage: Eukaryota > Metazoa > Chordata > Actinopteri > Characiformes > Alestidae > Phenacogrammus > Phenacogrammus interruptus. Next base: position 2,649,340 of record JBBPCW010000106.1, on the reverse strand, counting down.
AGGAACTAACGAAGGAAGATCATTTCTCAGCACCCATCTGGAATCTAGATATCCACTCATGTAAAAACCCTTGGAATGATAATGGTTATCACATTAAAGCTATCACAGTCAGCATTTAGGCACCTTAAAACATTGCTGATGTTAGAGATTGACTATTGCAACGCTCTCCTCACTGGGATTCCCAAAAAGTCCACTTGCCAGGTCCAGATCATTCAAAATGCTGCTACTAAAGTTCTAACCAAACCAAGAAGAGAGCACATTACTCCATTTCACAGGGCCTTGCAGTGGAAACTCAAAGGTTAAATACATCTAAATACCTAAATTAATCTGATGTTTGATGTATATAATCCTGCTAGGTCTCTTAGATTTACATGAGCTGGTCCGCTCGTGGTGAAAAGAGCCGAACTAAACATGGAGAGACAGTGTTCATCCACTATGCTGCCCAAATAAGTGCTCATCAATATCAGTTCTGCTCCATCACTTTAAAAGCGTAAAACTGCACTGTTCTCCTCTGGCTTCCTTTAAATGTCCACTTTCGTGTGTAATAATGTAATATTTACATAAATTTTTCTTAGGATTTCCAATGTTACTAGGATTTTACATGCTCTCCTGATATGCAACAGAGTGTGTGGGGTGGTGGAGCCTAGTAGGTAGAATACTTGCTGCTGGACTAAGAGGTCATGTGTTCGAATCTTAAGTGAAAATTCTATCATACGTCAACACACCACAGCACGAAATTCTTCAGCTGCATTCAACCCATTCATCAAGTAAAGCAGCCAGCAGCCAGGAACAAGGTGGCCGGTGAGCAGTGTGTGGGCACGGTACCTTGCTCAGGGTACCTCAGAGGTGGCTTAGCATTCTTGGGAATCGAACTCAGAACTTCCTGATCGCAGGCAAAACGCCCCAAACACTAGGCCATTAGCTGCCCCTTTTTGTTTTTTTTCTTTATTTCTAAAAGTTTTGCTGCTTTGAGCTCATCTAAATATTTCAGGTAACTGTTGAACCCTGGGCTGGATGAAGTGCAATCCATATTTTTGTTTTAAATTCTAAAACATAAAATAACTTTTCTGTAATAGAAAAAAAACACAAATATTCCTTCAATTACAAACATCTATGTGCATTTTGGCCATGCATTTTCAGAGAACACTTTCCTTTAAAAGAATTAATCATTTTTATTTGTTTGATTTTTGTATTTAGAACAAAATACACTTTTAACACTTTTACACATTTAATTGGTCAAAGACATGCTGTTTTGTGTGAGCATGTTCATAAAACCATGATATAATGAAAACATTACAACAAATGTCACTAACCTTAAAAAAAAAGTGAAATCCTTGCAAAAATTAAAACATATTTACAAAGCTTTGCGCACATTCTCCGGTTCAGGCGTTCTTTCTCCAAAAGTCCAAACAGAAGAAGCTAAAAGTGTCCAGACAGGCCAGCTTCAATGTGTACACATCACAATGTCACATTTTAGATTGCAAACCAGAACCTAAAGAAGAGGCTGTCCTGAACAATACCTTTGTCCACTAACTCTTTGCCCCCATTCCAGTTAAAATGGGTGGATTTCTTTAACCTCACGCTAAATATGGACGTCTAGTCCTCCAGTGTGTAGTTGGGGTTGACCACCAGAGTAACATCGTCTTCTTGGCCTTCAGTTTCACTGGACACAGTGGAGCTCTTCAAGCCGGACTGGGACAACTCGATTAGAATGTAATCCTATTAGAAAATAAGAACAAATGATGCTTGTCAGGGTACACTTGTGTTAAAATTGTGTGCAATGAAGGAAATAAAAAGATGTTGAATGTGTCCTTACATAATGCACTAGTCTGTGGATGACCTTCTCTATTATGGCCTTTTTATTGACGAGCTCCATCTCTGAGTCAATCTCAGACTCAATTTCCTTCAGGTACCAGTTCACCACCGCAGTCTTCTTTAGAGCATTCTCATCTTCATCTGAAGACACAAACATTTATTTAGCGGGAGTGAATCTCCTATATGCACCATGGCTGTGTTCGCATTTGTGTTTTTGTGTGTGCATCAGTTTTCAAATTAACTACACTGATATACAAGTCCCATCATATATAATACATTTATATTTATTGCATGAAGCAACATTCATGAGCCATTTTGCACCACTAAATCTTCACACACAGAAATGGCAGTGTTACACTGTTATTTGCTACACTAATGTTAAAGAGTTGCACAACTGTTCATTGTCTATCTTTTATTTTTTCTATTGTCTCATTATCTTTTATTATTTCTTGTTGCACTGAGCATGTTAAAGACACAAGAATTTTCCACAGGATTCTTTCTTATCCCTTATCTTATTTTCTCACAAAAATGAAATGAGATATAAAAAAAAAATGCATGAATCTCTACGTGTATGTGAGTGTCGCTCACCTTCCTCAGATCGGCGGAGGTGCAGCACTATAAGGTTGGAGATGCGCTTATATTCAGCAAAAGACAGGCGCATCGAGTGTTTGCCACTGTGGCTTTCACCATTGATGCCGTTAGTATGCTCATGGCCTTCCACGTGTCCGTTCACGTGTCCGTTAACGTGTCCATTCACCTCACCATTAGGAACATCATGGCCTGAAGAAAACCAACCGAACACAGGACAGAGAAGAAGAAAGAGATATCAGAAATATAATCAATGGCTTTCTAAGATCCACATGGTTGATTTCAGTCATTCTTTAATGCCATGATGCAAGGATTTGTGGGGAGGAAACCTTTACCATTTATCTGGTTGTCCTCTTCTTCCTCCTCCATGGCCTCCTCTTCCTCCTGGTCCAGGTTGATATCAGGGGTCTCCACTCTAATGATGGACTTGTTGAGCAGCCTGAACGCCTCTTTGACATGCTTGGGCTGTACCTGAAGGATCAGAGTGACAAAGAGATACACCCTTAAAACAATTCTACATTTTAGAGCACTGTCATTGTGGGGGTACCCTAACGTAACGTTTTCCAGGTTGCATCGGTTATCTGACATTTCAACAAGACTTTGTCTTTTACCTTTTCATTTACAAAGGTTGAGAAAATGTACACAAGTATACCTGGGGTACATGAACATAGTTTTACATTGTAGGACAACAATGTAAACAACAATGTGTCTAACTGGGCGGTACAGACAGCATAGTATGAGGAATAATATTTACTTTAGTTATTTACTTAATTATAGTCAAACACAGAGATACAGACCTCATCACAGCAGTGCATCCTGGCCATGCTCTCAGAAAGGCGGATCATACTCTCCAGCTGCCTCACTGTGATCCTCCAGGCTGACTTGGTCACTCCGGAGCCGTCCCTCTGTCTCAGGCGTTTATACTGCTCCACTATGAAGTCCTCTGACTCCTTAGAGATCTGATAAAACACATACACATACACACACACACACACACACACACACACACACACACACACACACACATACATGTATTTGTTTAGTTTTTGTGGTACAAATGCATAGCCCTATGTAATCTCAACCTACTGAATTATGTTGTGTCTTTTAAGTCTATTGTAAAATCAAGGTACAAATGACAAAATAATAAAAACATTTTAAAAACCATTTCCTAATCCAGCAGTATTCTTAATCAGAAAGAAAACTTCTTCACCTTTGGCTTGAACTGCCGAGCAAACAGCAGGTATCTGCGGATCTCATCCAGAGTGTACACACGATCAATGGAGTTTTCAATCCTGGAGTGCAGGTCCACTATGCGTCTGGCTATGGCATAGTCAGTCACCTGCAGAGACAGAAATTTGTTCATAAACTTTGTTTACTTCTAGGTATTTTTATCGTTTAGCGAAATAGTACTTAAAACTCTTTAGATGAGTAGTGTTTTCACATTAACATTACTAAGTATACTAAATAAAAATGATAAGCATAATTACAAGTAACATTACACAGTACATAGTGATTTTATGTTCAGTGTATTAATGTGTTCATTTAGTACTTGTCGTTCCCATCTAAAATCTGGTTTGACTCGCGTGCCTTATTCTTCTGAACAGTATTGTATACCATATGCAAGAAACACACAGTCATATACCTCATTGCAGTCATCCACAAGAATGAAGAAGAGGTCAAAGCGGGACATAATGGGTGCTGTCAGGTTGACGTTTTGCTTGAGCGATTTGGAGCGGTCGTAACGGCCACCAACGGGGTTCGCTGCAGCCAAGATGGAGGTGCGGGCATTCAGTGTGGCCTAGAAGGGTTAACATACACCATCAGGACAAAAACTCAGACAATGTATAGATATCAGCAAAAGCCTTCACAGGTCAACTGGAAATCAGGTTAGGCTTTAGGTTGAACACTGTATTTTGATATTCTTTAACTGGGTTGTAAGCTCATGACATATCTGAAACCTATTTGACCTTTAACACTTACCTTGACTCCAGCTTTGGTGATTGAGATAGTCTGTTGCTCCATTGCTTCATGGATGGCCACCTGATCTCTCGTTTCCATTTTATCAAATTCATCAATGCAGCACACTCCCTGCAGAGCACAACACACCATTCTAACTTACAGGGAAATTTGTCGTATGAGAAAAACAATAATGTGAGCTCTTAATAACAATGGAATGGAATGGCACTGTGTCCAAGAATACGGTGCAAAAAACCCCCCAAAAAACAGAAGTAGTAACAGTGGTGGGCAGTAACATACAGAAGTAGAGTTATAATAAATATAATTCTATTTAAATTTGACAATATATGTTAAACACTGAAAAGTCATTCAGTATATTTGTCGGTGAAGGCACTGAATGTTTGCCACACATTTATTCTGTCACAAATTTGAATGTGATAATCTCAGCACACATCATATACTGCAGTAAAGGACAAGGTGTGTGTTCAGCTTCTACTTACATTGTCTGCCAGCATCAGAGCTCCAGCCTCGATAACAAACTCATGCGACTCCTCGTCTCTCACCACAGCAGCGGTGAGACCGGCGGCACTGGAGGCCTTCCCGCTGGTATAGACCGCACGGGGGCTGAACTCTTCCACATGCCTGACAAAACAAACCCAAACACACCAAAATCAGTCACACAGGTCACGCTACAGAAATAATTCAGAATAGACTAAGGACATTCTTTCGGTCAAATATTTTACAATCCATGACTGACATGACAAAACTAAGTTTAGAAAATGGATCATAGTCTGTAATGATTCTGCATGGTAAATATAGCAGTGTACCACTTATTTTGCTACTCTAGCATTACAATTTAAACTCATGAAGAACTTGCTGATTAACTAATGTGGTTTCCATTCATAGAACTGTTTACTCCAGGACCAGAGTTGGTAAAACAGTACTCTCAAATCAGCACAAAGCAAACCCTATCCATAACCACTGAATAAGCACCAGATAATTACACTATATAAATTCACAACAGTCACAATGAGGGTCTTACTTAAGGAACTGGCTCTTGGCTGTGCTAGGGTCTCCCACGATGCACACGTTGATGTCGCCTCTGAGAGATGTGCCCTCCATTGTGGTTTTAGGAACTCCCCCAAACAGCATGAGCAGAATGCCTCTCTTCACCTCATCATTGCCTGTCCATAAGCACATACACTTTTAATGGAATGTCAGGATCTATTATTTGCACAATTTCTGCATGAATAAAATACACCAACACAGTCCTTTCAAAAGTTTGTATTCCTTTAAGAAATGTGTAATAACTTATTAAACCACAGTTAGCATTAATAAATGGACACAGTGAGCTGCAGCATGTCTGACCATGGATGGAGGGGAAAAGGCTGGTGCACAGGTTGTGGTAGAGGTTCTTATCCTGGCTCATCTCAAACACTTTCTCCCACTCCTTCACAGACATCTGGTTTTTGATGCTCTCAGCTGTCTGTTCCTCATCACGGATCTCCTTTCCTCCAAACTAAACACGAAACAAATAATTTAGACTACAAATCCCAGGCTACAGAGCATGACGACTGGCTGTGGGACTGGGATCTTACCCTGGGATTGGTGGGCGCCACATGGCAGGCCAGGAACGCCAGTTTGTACGTCAGCTCTCTGACTCCAAGGGCCTTGAGCCCGCGAACACCTTCGTTCTCATAACCCTGTGTCCCAGCCGTGCGAGAACTGGTCTCTGCTCGCACACCTTAAACACACATAAATTCATGCAAGTGTTTAAAGGACAGCAGAATTCTGTTTCTCTATTTTTATTTACTTGTGGCCGGAGCATGTTGCATCCTTTCATTATATATCAAATAGAACTAGCAATAGAACTATTCAATATTGCACCAAATGACCAATTAAGGATCTCAGAATCACGACTGGCTGAGATATCAGTACCTGGTGTTGCGAGCTGGGACACATCAGGCACGACTATTAGGCAGCCAATGAAGTCACATTTGTCACCAGCCTGAGCCGACTCCACAGCTTCCGCCCGCAGGATGATCTCCATGCTCCGAGGGATGGAGCCCCGTGGCAACTCTGCCTGTGTCTCCTGGATACGAACCTGGTTTCCAGGGGTAAAACAAAACGTTTTTAACACTTTGCATATCCTTATGTAGATACTGTTTATATGAAAAAATAAACAGATGCTTTGACAGAATACAGTAGAATACAAGAATTGCCTAACCACTATATAGTGAGCTTGAAGATAACCAAATAAAACTCAACACTCAATGACCATGATTAAGCCAATGGCATTTGAACTGCACAAAGTGTATTCTCTGACCTTCTGGAAGTCAATGAACTTGGATTTGTTGGTGTCGAGCAGGAAACGCCTTCGGTTGTTGCAGACAGGGTTGCGGCAGATGCTGGGCTGTGTGTATTTGAACTGCTGCTCCACATCCTTGATGACACTCTGGCAGTCAAGGCACAGAAAGGTTCCACTCACAAGCTCCGGGTGCACAGGGTGGGTGCGCACCACCTGACCACTGATGCGCACCAGAGAGCCGATACGCAGCGTGGTCAACTCTCGGATCCTGCCGAATTCCACAACAAGCAGAACATCAGGGACAGCAGTAGGAAACAAGGCCACATGTTGAGATCAACAGGGACAGGGAAAGACATGACAGCACAGACCTTCTACTTCATTTATCTAACTTCACTGGCATACAAAATAACAGTTACATGGGCCAATTATTCTGCACACAATAAATGCTATATTTTATGCTATGCACGCTTTTCTACTTGTGACAAAGCATCAAATCCATACTTGCATTATGCAGATGTATCTTGTAACTTTGATTCTTACTTGTGTCTGGTTGGTAGGTCCTGAATGGCCACATAGAACTCTTTTGAAACAGGGACATTCCCATGATCTCTGGCAAAGTTGCGAACTGCCCGACAAAGGTAGGGATATATTCTGAAAAAGCAGAGAAAGTAGGGGTTACAAACATTTGCCTTAAATCATTACTTATTCATATCTATGATAAAGCTGATCAAAATCTTTCATGTGCTTGTGGAGATCTACGGGTCTCCACAGATTTGTTGTAACACAGCTGTCGCTTTGATTAAAGCTGCAACTAAATTTTGAACTAGATCTGCCCCAGTTCTTGCATTTTTATAAAAATTTTTGGACAAACGGTTCGAACCATACTGAGGGCTTTAATTAAAGCTGCAACTTGAGTATTATTACATCACAATAAGATAGTAATAACTTAGTTTGGCTTAGGCAATGATGCCATATTTTCACATACTAGCTTGGATAAGACATTATTATTGGGACACTGAATTCAAAGCAAGTGACTGGACATCCGTAGGTTTATAAACACATAAACTATATGTATCTGATTTTCAGGGTTGGGTCTGGGCCCCTCACTTCTAGTGAAGGGCCATCTTAATACTTCATCATACCAAAACATTTTGGACAACACCATGCTTCCAACTTTTTGGACACGGTTTGGGGGAGAACCTTTTCTATTTCAGCATGACTATGCCCAAGTGCACAAGGTCCATTAAGACAAGGTTGAACGAGTTTGGTGTGGAAGAACTTGACTTTCCCACCCAGAGTTCTGACTTCCAACCCCATCCAGCACCTTTGGGATGAACTGGAACGGAGATTGCGAGCCAGGCCCTCTCGTTCAACAGCTGTGCCTGACATCATAAATTATCTATAAAATGAATGGGCACAGATTCATACAAAATCTCTTGTGAAAAGCCTTCCAAGAAAGAGTGGAAACTGTTATATATGTAAAGGGAGGGCAACTCCAGATTAAAGAAATCATCAGGCGTCCCAAAACTTTTGTCCATATAGTGTACTTAATAAAATTAAGATAAAACCAAACGACAAACACAGCCTATACACTTTACTGAAAGCCAAGTCTCCTTCATTACCTGAAGAATTCCTCTTGAATGGTGGTCGCCAGCTCCTGGTTGAAGCCCTCTAGGTCTGTGAAGCTGACCAGCAGTGTGTTCCTCTCTGGCCGGATCAGCTCCTCTGCATCGCGAAGATACTTTAGCTCACCATCTCCATTTTGAAACCTGTTCACGTTCATCGTCTCGTTATAAACGCGTTATGACCGTCCCAGAGTCGTATTACATCAAAATAACATAGTAATAACTTCGGCCAGGTCAATGACTACAAACCTCAACATATACATTTAATTTTAATTACTTAATTACTTACCAACTCGGATACCACGTTATTATTGTCGAAAATACATATAAAGGCAAAATTAACCCAAAACCAAATATCATCCCAAAATGATCCAAGAACATAAGTTTGGCTGTCGGACTAGCAGCACAAAAATGCAAATGAATAACTTACTCTTCCAAAAAGGCCTGGAATAATTTCTGACACTTCTCAGCCAGCTCATCCTTCACCATCTGTCCGGCATTTTCCACTGCAGGCTCCGCGATGTCCATTTTTTTTTGTAGAAGTTTATTACAAAACCAAACTTCTTCTCTCCTTCTCACTCGGCACGCACAAAGCTCCACAAGTAGTGACGATATTTTCGCGCCAAAGACCGTGACCACGTGGCCATTTTCGCGCCACCAGCAACCAATGAGCTGCATGTAGAATTCTGTCGCGTCCCCGGATTGGACAGAGGCACCGATTGCGTTCAATGGATACTATGGGGGATGGGGAGCTCCTGCGTCGTCATGTCCGCATGTGGTTACGGCTCGTATTGTACACTTATATGAACAAAAGTATTGGGGCGCCTGACCATTACACCAACAGGAACTTTGTATTGCATACAAATACATAGATGTTTATATGGAGTTGGCCCCATTACACCAACAGGGACTTTGTATTGCATACAACTACATTGTACCTTTCTATGTGCACTTGGGTAGTTACAATGGCTTTTAGATCACTTGTCATCTGTCATTCTGTTTCATTTAGACTCTGTTTACGCTATATAAATACACTTCGTACTTTAATAAATACAGTGCCCCCCCCCCCACCCCCCCACCGATTATTCGAGCTGTTTTTTTTTATCGCGTTTTATGTTGCATTTAAACATGTATGTGTCTGTTTATTTGTTCATTTTTACCTCTGAATTATTGCTGCACTCTCATCATCAGTACAGAGATGTGATCAGACTGCTCCCTGCTGTTTACTTTGAAAGAGTAGACAAACAACGAACTGGAATGGGTGTACATTGCAGGTTTTACAACATAATGTGCAGGATTACACATATATTCCAATTTTTTACACCATATCATTGATCCAAATAAGTAATTGTAAACAAATGCAGAAATACGACTTATTCTCAACAACTGATTGGACTACTAAGCCCTGTTGGAATCATGGGATTTGTAGTTTAGTAATATTCGAATCATTAAAACCCCTCACAAGTGAAGTGAATGAGAGCTTATCTCGTTGCAATGGCTTCTACTGAGGGTATATATTTGAATGCAAGTGAACAGTCAGTTTTTGAAGTTGATGTGTTGGAAGCAGGAAAAAGTTTCATTCAGAGCAATCAGTGATTTCGACAAGGGTCAAATTGGATCAGACCATCTCCAAAACAGCAAATCTTGTGGGATCTTCCTCACATGCAGTGATAGTGCCTCCGAAAAGTGGTTCAAGGAAGATGAGCCAGGGATCAGGCAGGGTCATGAGTACCAAAAGTTTATGTGTGTAGGGGGCAAGGGGTAACTTGTCTGAGAACTAATGTAATACAAATTGTTAGAAAAGAACACCAGAACACTGAGCATCAGCTGAGTATGGGACAGTGTAGCTGCAGACTGGTCAGAGCACCCATGCTAACCCCATCCACCATCGAAAGCACCTACAGTGGGCAGCAGAATTGGACCAAGAAACAAGGGAAGACGGTGACCTGGTTTGATGAATCACATTGTCTTTTACATCATGCATGTCCGCCATTCAACTGGGGTGGAGATGACACCAGGGTGCACTATGGACAGAAGGCAAGCAGGTGAGGTATTGTGATGGTCTCTTTAATATTATTCTGGGAAATTCTGGGTCCAGGAATTTACGTTGATGTTATTTTGACACCTGTCACCTACCTAAACAGTACGTGTAGTCCTTGTTGGCAGCAACCAATGATAATGTGCCTTGGCACACAGCAAAAGTGTACAGGAAGGGTTTGACAAACATGACAAAGTTCGAGGTGGCGAATAGGCCTCCAAATTCAGCAGGATGTGCAGGGCGAACCCAATCAAGAGGCTCTGCTTTTGGTGCCAGATACCACAGCACACTTACAGAGGTCTAATAGAGTCCGTGCCTAAATGGATCAGAAGTGTTGAGTGGGACACTTACACTATTAGGCAGAGGGGTTTAATGTTATGACCCATCAGTGTATATAACAAATTAATATGCTGGTATTACATTGCATTCATGAGTGTTTGTACGAGTTTCCAACAGCAAAACCAAAGGAATTTTATCATTGTGCCCAGCAGGTGGGGCCATATGACCTCTTTGCATTTTAACTCAATTATGTGATTGAGTCTGCAGGGGGCGCTAATAGCAAACGAGCTCAAAGAGGACTGTCGGGTGGAAGGAAACACTGCACTGAATGCCTTTACGTATCTAGATATTTCCTGTTTTGCCTTAAACACATTACAGGGTTCCCATATACTCATCAGTCAAGAAATGTGTGTGTTCAGATTTTGTGATCAACCAGTCATGATATTATTATTATTTTTAAATCCACATCTTTCGGAATTTTTATACTTTTCTTTATTTTGAAATCAGTTTGAATGAGTTTGAATGCCAAATGTTTTCAGTCTGCTCTTGTGTGAAGCCTGTGTCTAGGGTCATATTTGCTCATGTATGCGTAACATGTACATGAATAAACTACCGTTTTTTCGGTTTAGCGCCTGAGTTAGTTAGCTAAGTGAGTGATAAATACTTAGGATACCAGTGTGCACTTGCCTTGATTCAGCCCATTTAAAACTATTGGGGCTCTTCAGTGATGTTTTCTGGTAATATTTGAAGGAGTATGTTCGGTGTTACATGTTTAAGATATCTGATGAGTCTGGCTGTGTCTCTAGGCCTTATCATTGCATCTGGTGCCGTATCAGTTGTTCAAAGAGAAGCACACACTCATGTACGGTATTTTCAGGCAGTTTATCATGAAAAAGGTGTAAAGACAGGATCTGTGAGATTGCGTTGGCACTGCGAGAAAAATGTACTGCACATGTTTGCGTACGTGAGGCCCAGTGTGTTTGTAGCCAGCTATTTCTGTCAGCACTACTAGCTGTGTGTTATAGGTGGTTGTGCAGTTGTAGTCTACATGGCAGCCCTGGGTGTGAGTATTTTAGGAATACACTGTGGTTTTCTCTAGTAGTCTGTTTTGCGTTTTTCGCGGTTTCCTGTATAGTAACAGCAACCCTCCGGATGGCGGCCTTTTTTGAATTTTGAAGTGACGCTGGCGTCTCGCTCATTGGTTAGTTGGATACAGGTTTTGAATGACAATCACCCACAGTACAGATTTGTAGACACCCATAGAAGTAATTTTGCCTGCTTTTCATTGGTAGATGCAGAATTTTAAATAATGTTACGTAACTCAAAGGAAAATTCTAGCGATGTTTCACATTTTTTGAATAATCAGGTAAATAAAATGAAAGCAAAGTCATTTTGAATATTTTTACTGACAGAGTCAGAACTGTTCTCGGCAGTGGGAGCAGTGAGAACCAGACGTCTGAAGTGTTTAGTGTCTCTACAGGTCAACTCTCCAAAAACTGTTACACGAAATGGTTACCAACGCACTGTCTGATGTTTTTTTACAATCCGTTTCAGGGAAGATTTTGACCTTTGGATGAAAGCGTCTTCCAAATAAATGTAATGTGAAAAAAGATTTTTAAAAAAGCAGTGAACAAAAACCTCTCTCTGGACACCAGGGCAAATCAATCTGAGTCAGGATGTTTCTCTACAGGGGCACAGTTTGACATCAACTTAGTTTATGTTGCAACAAACCTCTTTTGTTTAAATCACAATGCAATTTACAATTGCAACAATTATTATTCAAAACTTTGTGAGCATTATACTACACTGTATTCTTTACCTGCTGTATTTGGTGCCACTTTATTTGGATAGTCCTCTGTAGACGATGTACAGATCAAATTAACTAGTGAAACACAATTGATTCTAAATTGGGATTTGGGTCAGAATTAGAACCAAGTTGGTATGAGAATTATCTATTGAATAGTGTTTGACTAGCTGATATTCAGGTGCAGGGGTTAGCGCTGTTGCCTCACAGCGAGAAGGTCCTGGGTTCGACTCCCGGGTTGGGTGCAGGGTCTTTCTGTGCGGAGTTTGCATGTTCTCCCCGTGATCGCGTGGGTTTCCTCCAGGGACTCCGGTTTCCTCCCACCACCAAAAACATGCGTGCTTTGGGGAATAGGTAAATTGAGCACTCTAAATTGCCCATAGGTGTGAATGTGAGCATGAATGGTTGTTTGTCCCTATATGTGGCCCAGCGACATGCTGGCGACTGTCCAGCGTGAACCCCGCCTTTGCCCATTGCAGCTGGGATAGGCTCCAGGCCCCCCACCAACCCTGAATGCAGGAATAAGGGGTAGATAATGGATGGATGGACTGTCACGCACACCAGGTCACGTGCAGTCAAAGGGCACTGGAAATGACCGCACGTCAGGTATAAAAGGTGGAAGCAGGTGTTAGAAACTCGCACAGACATTGAAGTTGTCTTCGTTAATATGTGTCCCAGAAACATGGCTAGTGCGTACTGTGAGTACTCTGGCTCTTCGGAGCAAACCCCCATTTTTCCCTGTGTGTGCGAGTGAGAACGCAGGCTTGTTTGGTGCGAGCCTCAACTCCGTAAAGGAGTGTTCTCAGATCAAAACGTGTGGTTAACCCGCTCTCTCGTACCAGTCACGCTTGGGCTCTTCCGCCACGCAACAAGGTTGTGTTTTGGTTGTTCGGTCGGTCATTTCTGCCCTCCTGTCGCGGTTGTAGGGGCTAACCCCCCACAACTGTGAGCTATCATTGAAAGTACAGGCTGGAAACCAGGGCTCCATGCTTACTTGACTTTATTCTTCAAACAAAGGAAAAGGGCACGTGGGCCCAAAACAGACTGTGGTTCAGGAACAGGAGAAACAAGGTAGTAATAAGGCATAAACTAAAGCTCATAAGAGACGATGGACAGATGACATGAACTGAAAAGACACAGGTTTAAATACACAGACACATCAGGAGTCAAACAGGACACAGGTGCGACATGGGGGA
>JBBPCW010000106.1:2609581-2622430 GCA_037974425.1 Phenacogrammus interruptus | reverse complement strand
GACTTTTAACGAGTACGAGTACTTTAGAAAATGTGGTATCGAGGCCGATACCAGATACCGGTATCGGTGCATCCCTACTAGAAGTTAAGTGGCCTTGTGGCAGAGAATCATGCTCCTAACCTCTTGTACATTCTTACTTCTATTTCATAAAGCATTCCAGTGGTATCCCATCAGGACTCACTGCTCCATCACTGTACATGAAGAAAAGCAAGAGCTGGGCGTCCCTCTACTGAAACCAAGCCAAGGATGGATCCAGACCTGGATCCAGATTCTTACATAATATTTCTTTACCATGGGATTTCTTTCTCTGTTTCTGTGTGTGAGTGTTTTGTGCTAATCTACTGTACAGTTCTTGAGGGAATCATGGGGTTAAGAATGGGTTTGGGGGAAAAAAAACAATACTATACATTCAATGCACTATACATTCTGTTTTAATCTCATTTTCTCAAAATATCTCAACCTGTTACAACCTGTGACGTCGTTTGAAGAGCACATGTATTGGGAAATGAATTGAAATGTTGGCGTTCACTAATTTACTCCCTAATAAGGGACCTACACGGTCTTCTACACTGTATAGCTACACTCTTCTATCTGGGAGCTAGCTGAAATCTTTGTGAGTTTGTAAATAATCACTGTCTATGTCTGTATTATATACTGGCAGCCTTGAACGTCCAGAAACAGGGCTACAGGATCAGAAGTGTGTGTTTTAGTCGACCCCAGATATCCTAAACTGGGATTATATGCATCAAAGATATTTATTTTTTAGGGAGGACTCTAATATCTTTATTTGGAAGGGATATCATAGTCTATTTTCATTAAAACATTTCCCTGGCCTATGCATTGTGATGCGTTGGTCTGGTTCGTTTTTAAATGAGTGGCATAGATTCAGAGGAGCAGAAACACACACACACACACACACACACACACACACACAGCCTGTTAAGGATGTTTCCAAAATCATGTATAACACTTAGTGGAACCAGCAAGAGAATGTGATGAATAGTGTACTGAAAGGTTTGTTAATGCTAATGTTGCTCACAGTGAATGAATGGCCACTATTAAGTATTTTTTTAAAAGACTCTTGATTGGTGTCTGCTATCAGCATTAGTGTTTGGGGTTGATTTGTTGAACATATTTACAGAAATGTTACATTTTGTGATGATAAACACAGGAGCAGAATGGTGCCAGCATTGGTGGTGGTGTCAGATTCAGCCGGTTAGAAGCTTGCCTGGATGTCTATTGATGTAAGAGGGCTGACAGTGCTCTCCTCAAAGCGTGTTGAGATGTCAAACAACTCATGACTTGGAATTGGCAATGACCATTCTCTCTAAATTAGGGCTGGCCAAATTTGGTCCTGGGGGTCCAGCACAGCTTGGTGAGTGTGTTTGAGGAGAAGAACTACCAAGAATTTAAAGCAAGTCCATTTCTTCTCTGAAACAACTGCCCATCTAAAAACGGGTCTGATCAACTGAACGATAGCATGAAATGAAAGGGAAAATAATGTGAAAACCAATTCAAATATTCATATATAAATATCTATAATCAGCCATAATCAGGGATTTCAGATCAAGTGCTGCATTAACCCTCAAAGCCAAGGATGTAAAGATCATCATACATCATTTCAAGGCTTTAAATGTTTCATGTTTTACTTTTCATTTTGTCATGCAGTTGTAAGGCATCGAAAAAGGTGCTTTTTTCTTCTTCACTGGGTGCGTTTGATGTAAATAAACAAAAAAAGCCAAAATACCTGATTATGGTTGTAACCCTTAATATTAAACACATATATATGTTTAAATTCTATAATAATAAAGCAACTATAGAACTACAGACCATGAAAGAGTATTAGTTTAAACGTTAAGTTTTATAAGCTGTATGCTGTGCCATCAGTCTGCTCTGAAAAATATCTATTATAAATAAATATAACAAAACAACTTACAAATCCTGCTTAGTCATATGGTGTAAAAGGCCTGTTTTGAACCTGAACTACTTTATTATGTGCTGTAAACACTAACAACACGTGTGATCCATGGAATGTAATCACCAGGTCAAGGTTTTTAATGCACAAAGAATTTGGTGTTCCTGATGTTTATGAGAACGTTCTCCAGTAGATGTAGGTTGTCCTAGATGATGGTGGATTCAGGAGGTTCCTCGTTTCTAGAGCGATAAACGGGACATTCCTTTACTGGACTTATGCAAACAGTGTCAGCTTTACACACGCCGTTTCTGCCTGAATGCACGTTTGATTCTTTTTGAAATGGTAAAATGATGTTTCCTTTGCATTAAGTGTGTTGTGACTGTAAAAGCCTTTTTTTTTTTTTTTTAACTTCATCATGAAGAAATATAAAGAATGTACACTGCACAGTTCATGGCTGCTTTCAACCCATTTATTTTATGCAACTATGCCTTTGTTTCAGTTAAATTAACAATGGTATTCGTCATTTCATGGGAAGGAACTGGACGAATGAGATCTTTACAGTGGCCGTGCCGATGTGATGACTGTCCAGACAGTAAATAAAACTCCTTTTATTTGGCCGGGCTTGTTTGCTTGATCTCCCCCACCCCCCTGCTTTACATCATCTGAGCAATCCCAATATGTTGGAAGGCTTGAAAATCCCCATTTTACAGTCACTTAAAACAACACTACACACACACCGACGCTATACACTAAGCGCTAGGGAAATGATTTGGCCTTTCTGCGTGTAATAACAGCCATTTGTCTCGTTTGAGCGTTTCTCATGTTAAAGGTTTTAAGGCAATGCGAACGTATCCTTCTCACACTTGCCTGCGTTGCTTTTTCTGTCAATCCCGTTGCCTTTTAAAGGAAGAGATGTAAGCTTCACAGTATGACTCATGGAGTAATTTACAGTATAAGGATGCTACAGTTCCTGTCAGAACCGTTTGCTGGACACAGATCAGCCATAGACCTGGACTGAAGTACAGTTTCATTGGGATTTCTCAGTGAAACGCCTTTTCAGTCTGGACCTACGCTTAATCCATGTCCTGGGAACTAACACTTTCTCTCTTGTCTACCTTCTCTCCCCTACTTGTTCCTCTTTCTTTGTCTTGTACAGGTCTGTCTATCCCACCCTCATACCCTACAGGCCAAATCAATGAAAGAAACAAACTTTTTTTACGTTTTACAAAAACGTAAAAAATGAGTAGGTGAGTTAGGCCTCCACCAGCCAAACTGGGAGGGTGACGGCTATCACGTGCTTCCTCTGAGATACAAGAAGCACCACTGCATCATTCTGAACTGTTATGTGGCCTTACAAATACAGATAATAATGAAATTACTGGTTGCTTCCATACCTTTGGCCTGTAAGGTATTTGTGCAATTTCCCAGGTTCTCCTTGAACATAGCACAGACTCTCATACCCACAGCGATAACAGTATTAAATAACATAACATAGCACCAAATCCCCCTGTCTGACCAGTGGTTTACATGAAGCGCATGTGGATTCAGGAAAACAGGATAGGGTTCTATACACTCAGGGGTAAGGTTGGGATGGAAGAGGGCAGGGTTTGCTACAGACGTTTTTGGGTGTCAGGCACGTTTTGTTAGTCTGTCCCATTCGTAAGCTACATTATTCCTCTTTGTATTTAACTATACACGATGCACACACACACACACCACTTCAGCTAAGAGTAGGCACAGCTGTGTCCCCTGTTCTCCATGCTGACAGTCTAAAAAGTCATTTACACTCACATTAAAGGAGGCATATTTACACAAAGAAACGTGGCACTCAAAAGGCTTCGATGGTACAATGCGATAAAACATTGCGAATGTAAAAAGCAGTGCAATGCCAGAGAACACTCTCTACTAATATACATACACATTTCATTCAAGATCTTTTCTTAAAGGTACACGTTTTCTAACTTAATCTCTATGCGCTCCATCTGTAGCACAAGATAATAACCAGGGATAATAATTTTGAAAGACAAAAAACCCAAACTCAGCTCAAAACACAATTAGAACAGAAGCCAATGGAATGGAACTTGTTTTTCAGTCAACAACTGTTCTGTTCTTTTGGTAAGCTCATGGAAACGAATGCCTCGGTTAAGTGATCAAATGCTGTAGACGCGGCAGATAGAGATTACGTTGAAAAGTGCTAGAGCATTCCTTTAATCCTAAGCTCCTTTAATGCCATTACATCTCATGTTTTCACATTCAAGTTTCAGGTAAACGATTTGGGTCATCTGGATGAAGAAATCGAGTCCTGATGCAGTCACAGCTTGGAGATGTTCAATTAAAATGAGGAAAAAGCTTGTTTTTGGGATGATGCAGTCAGGGTCTGTCTTCCTTGAAATGAAGTTCCTCTGATTGGTTGAGATGTAGATGCAATTCCTGTGTCCGGCCACAAGAGGGAGTCTAACCCTCTGGCTCCTCCAGGTGTCGAGGGAGGCAGGGGGACTGCCGGCCGCGGGACAGGACGGGTCCGAGCGAGGGTGACAGGCTGCGCACGCTGACCCCGCCCATGGGGACCAGGGAGGGCGAGAGGCTGCGGTACCCTACAGGCCCCCGGAAGCTCAGCTCCTGAGTGGGCAGCAGGGGCTTCAAGATACTCACCAAGCAGAAGGCAGAGCCGCTCTTGGGTATGAAGTTCACCTTGTTCCTGTCTGGACACAGATATGGAGGGATCTCCTGGAGAGGCCTTGGCCTGAAGAAGGAGATCATTTCAGTGTTGTACTAATTAGCATTGTAAAAACTGCATGCAAAATC
The DNA here is from genome assembly GCA_037974425.1 of Phenacogrammus interruptus. Taxonomy (NCBI): domain Eukaryota; kingdom Metazoa; phylum Chordata; class Actinopteri; order Characiformes; family Alestidae; genus Phenacogrammus; species Phenacogrammus interruptus. Next base: position 2,617,710 of record JBBPCW010000106.1, on the reverse strand, counting down.
ATTACATACTTCTTTCAAAAAGTGTAAAGCTGCCAAGTCATTTGCCAGTAATTTGCTCTTGTGGTTTCTGGCACTGTGTGACAGACTGGACATTCTTAGCTGCTGTGAAGCTTGACTTTCGTGTACTTTCTACATTTTGTATCTGTATATTATATACAGTAAAAGGTGCAAGCGGAAGCTCTACTTACTGGTTCTCCTCGAAGACTTTGACTCTCTCACAGCCCTCAGGAGGCTCTCGCTTGAACATGTAGCTGTTGTTGGGTTTTGGAGAGGAGGCATATTTTGGCAGGGGGGAGTAGGGCCCAAGGTCTATGGATACAAAAGAAGCTCTGAGTCACTGTGCACACTGTGAACATTTAATCACTGACCGAACAAAACATCATACAGTATTGTTCAAACGTCTTGGACAACTATGCAAATCATTTAAAGTCTTTTTTTAAAAGTCAAAGTTACCATTAAAGTAAATGTAAACAAGAAAGAAGAAAAGAAATAAAGTTTGTTTTATTTGTAAAAAGTAGTTGATGTTGTGAGCTGGTGAGGAGAACACAGGTTCGGTTCCAGATTCCTCCTTGGTTTCTCCAGCAGTTGTTTGGATTTGTGAAACTCCATTAGCAGCTCCTGATATTATTTAATGATGGACTGATAGAGCCGAATCAGGTTTCTGATGGAAACTACATGAAATACTAGACTTCCTCAAGGAACACATTGATATAATGTACATAAAATAAATATTTTGAGTGAAAAATGACAGCAATGATATACTAGTTGTATCTTTTTTCGAATGTAAGTACATTACCATGCTTACAGATATGTTTCTCATTTACAGATATTTGTGGTGTGTGTGTGTGTGTGTGTGTGTGTGTGTCTCACCTCTTTCCCTGCTCTCACTGAGTGTGTCGTCGTTGGGTAGTGGGCTGTTCCCCACCGTGTCATTCAGAATGCTAAGGTACGAAGGTGACACTGAGTCGGCCCGGCTGCTGCTGTTGCTACGGTTACTGCCTAGGCCTCCGCCTGAGGGTGTCTGGGTGTCGATGCTGCGTGTGCTGCTGCTCCGCTGGGGGAGGGGCGGGGGGGCACGGTGCCCATCAGGAACATCTTGCGGCTAAAACACGCATATGCAGATACACTTATGACTATATAAACAGGAGACTGGACTGCACGTACTACATAAAACAGACAAAAATACAGACCATAATATTCCTTGTGCTTATCTAGCAATTTTTCAGGGACTGTCAGGACTGGTTGAGCATACTGGGTGTTGTAGTTAAAAAATGCAAAAGAAGATTATAGCTATGGTGTAAGGTGCTTTAGCATTGAATTAGTTGCTATAGGCTGTAGTTTAGTGTTGAATAACCTGCAGGGCATGACAGTGCTGCTCTCTGCTCTCTGCTATTTCCAAACAATACACTGTCTTTCTTGAACACAATGTAATACAGTATCATATATGCTCGCCCCTAAGCAGCTATTTAAGCGCATGATTGTGCAAATCTGATATAGGCGAAAATTGAATACCTGAAAAACCCTGAACTATTACATGAATGCTTTGTAGAAATTAAAATACAGACACTGTCACCCAAATAGTAAATAATAATATTTCTAACAAAGACCCATTGGTGATGCAGGCATCTGTCCGGAAATCCAGAAACCACAAATTGTGCACTATATGGGCGAACTAAAATGAAGTGGCATCATATTCACTGAAACCAACTAAAGATGCAAGGAGCCAAGGATCAGAAAACTCTCTCTTGGCCGTTCATGCAATGTCACCAGTCAAATGCATTGATGAAAGTTGCTATTAACCCTTTTAATCATTTTTTGATCAGTGCCATTATTTTTATTTGGATTTGTAAACATCATGGTCTGATAACATTTAAAAAAATTATAGATTTTTCTTCTGTCTGTCTTAAACTATTATGTTTAGCAAGAAAACAAAGAAATACATAGTTCAGTCACCATGTGTTGCAAACTAGGTTGATGGATCGTTTAAGGGGGAACTGATTTGAGAACTAGTGCTCTAGAGTTATGTACTTTTCAATACATTTTAATACATAGGTAGTGATTCTTGACAACATCCATAAGCCAATAATAATTCTTGTCCTAAGTCTGGATTTCTAAACAAAACCCCTATGCATGTTATTAATTAAGCCACACCCACTTTTGATCTGTAATTTAAAAAAAAGATTGGAAAAATAATCATTAAGTAATCATTATCAAAGTCAAATTATGGGGGTTGCTATTAGTATCAAACATTTTTGTTTTAACGAGTTAAAGGAGACAAAATCTTTGGCAGTTATATGCTAGATAGGATTTAGGCTTAAGCACTCACAATGATGACCTCGTCTCGCTCTGTGGTGTCACGTATGATGATTCGCTCAATCTCCTGGTTGAGGCCTTCTATGCTGTTCCGGAAGCGAGGGGGCGTGGACTTCGAGATGGGGATGGGGATCAGGATGGTTTTAGGCATCTGAGACTTGACGAGGGGAAAGAAGAGAAAAGAAGAGGATTAAATGAAAAGAACTACACAAACAAAACATCAGCACTGATAGAGCACATCAGTACAGTGTTAGAATCCACATCAGCATGTCTAGGCCAATAGACTGGGTCTGTGATTCATTTGCTGGTAGCTCATTACCCTCTTAGCACAAGTCCAAAAAACAGTAAACAAACTGCAGCAAACCTCAGACATCTCCAACTGGGCTAAAGGGAAACTATTAAGTTTAATGTTTATTCTGAGTATGAGCCCTTAAATAGTCATTTATCCCCTTTGCCTTCTCATTTGCCCTTCCGTTTCCACCTTGCCCTTTATGGGGAGCATGACAATCTGTCTTTGAACATTGACGCCTAATATTTACAATGCAAACTGAAAGGCTCCTGCTGCAAATCAGAGCTGGAACCCATACAGAAGGCATGAAAACCAAAATGTCAGTCTATCTCTGTCACACTACAGAACCAATGACTGTTTCTCAGCGATTTAAATGTTGTCCAAAATGTCGGTCAAACCTTTAAAACAAAGTGTAAAAATAACCCCAGGTTATATTTATGCCATGCAATAAAAATAACTATACAGTAAAGCAGGGCAACGATGAATCAAATTCCACACCCGCACTCCAAGCGCGATTTCTCTGTGGTGCAAACACTCAGACACTTCAAACTCCAGATTGCCAAGAGACCTTTCCAACAAGCCCTTATTTGTATTTTAGCTCGAGTAGATCAGGGGTTATTCCCCAAAAACCTCCCACCTCGTTGCGATGTCCCAATGCTTTTGTCCCACGACATTCCGAGTTGCATATCTCAGCAGGGAATTAAATTAAAAGGCGAGTACAGGTTTACCTTCATATTTTCTTTAAGGGTAATGTATTAAACTGAGTTTTAAATGAAATTAAAGTGATCTGAGAAAATGTTTGGGGGCATATTTAGAGTTAACACTATAAATATAGGCTTTTTAAGGCATTTTTGTTCCCAAAACACAACAATGTGTTTTTTCATTATGCATGGCTGCTCTTGGAACGTAACACAAAAAGCGGAGGATTATTGTATTTCTACATCTCCCCTTAAACAGTAATGGAATCAAAATAAATATAAAGCCAAATCTATTTGCCCCTGCCAGAACATCCATGTTTTATCTATTTTTTTATAGAGACACAAGTTTCCCTCAGAGTCCTCGGAGCAGAACAGCAGATGCAAAGAGAGACCAACTCCATATTAAAGTCCATGTATCTGAATGCAGTGTCATTAAAGTCCCTGTGGCTGTAATGGTCAGGTGTCCCATTACTTTTGGTCCGAAAACCAGCCGAGACACAGAGCTGCATGCTCCACACACTTACAAGTCCAAAAACCAATGAACTTTCAAAATAAAAAGATGAAGAAAAAAAAACTCCTTCATTAATGCATGATAAAATAATTGTCTGCATTAAGTAAATAATGCGTTAAACCGCTTTAACGTACCCAGCCCTACAATACAGGTAACCCCATTTTAACAAAATGAAAACATCACCTGAGCTTTTAAAATTATATAAAAAATGTAAACAAAAATGGGGATATGAGGTTTTGACCGAACATGCAAATTGGCTGCAAGTGTTACGCAAGGCCAAAATGTCCTTTAATAAACCCTTCAGTGTGCGTGCGCACAGCTAATCAATCAGATAATTAGGAGCGGAGTATTGATTGCTAAAAAAATTGATTTTTGTGGTTGAATCCCCTTTGCAATATATGGTGAGAAATCACTGTGTCGGTGCCTGTGACATCATGGTTAAAGGGGGCGGAAAGGGGGAAAAATGCAGAAACAAAAATGCAGAGAAAAAACAAAGCAAAACACACAGCAGACTCATAAATGGTCAGTTTTAAGAGACGTGTCTCACAGTTTGCTGTGGTGTAATTAAAAATAATCAGCCATAGCTATGTGTGCTTTCAGCCGTCCTTAACCATAACAAGTACACCCCCCACCAAATGCCGCAGAGCTAAAACGCAGACCTCTGAATTAGAAGATCATGCTTCGAGTCCATGGTGTTTGCTTGTCTCCAAGCACTGCTGTCATAGCAATCATGCAATTACACTTCACATTGTCTAGTGGAAATGCATCTAGCTGACTAAGCTGAGCTTGTATGTATGAGTTATGAGGCCTAGCCTGCTTATTATTTTATAGCACACCACATAATCAAACATAAGGCATGCATACACATGCAGCTGTTCTCTCTGTGGGACTTGTGGTATGACGGATGTGTTGACGCCTACTGAGATCTACCAGCCTATTACAAACCAGCCTGCTGTTCCGCGGGGACATCGCCCAGTCACCGCCTCTCTTTCAGCTCAAGGAGTCTCGTAACTGGGACGATTTCATGGAAAACTGGGACGCTCCACAAGTCTCCAGACATCAGGCCTACTTCAGTCGGCCAGGTTCGAAAAGGTCAGGTTATGGGGTACTAACACAGCCTCTCTCTATTTCACACTCACACACAGACAAAAGCACACTTCCTTGTAATTGGATTGTGGAAATAATGCTCACCTGTGATTGGATAATAGCATGGTTGCCATTAAAAGGCGATTTGCGGTCTTTGTCCCGGCGGTGGCGACTGCTGCGTTTGCTGCGCTGGAGCTGCTGCCGCAATTTTGCAATCTGAGGACAGCAAAAAAAAAGCATGGATAACGAAGAGCAGGAGAAAAATGGAGCAGCAGAATGAGGGTCAAAAATATTTTTCAGCACTCTCTGGAAGCTGAACTCTATCAGGCTGCCTACAGAGACGAAAGCACCCAATGTAGGTAGTTGAAGGGTTGCCTGATATGATCAAAAAACATAATTTGGAATAATTATTTGAGAAAAAAAAACAAACCCAAAAACCTATATAAATATATATATATATATAAGACAATTTTTATCATTAAAGGTATTGATAATCAGTCATTTTGTATGTTACATCAGAATAGTTTTTTTTCATATATATATATATATATGAAAAAAAAACTATTCTGATGTAACATACAAAATTACTGATTATCAATACCTTTAATGATAAAAATTGTCTTAACAATTTTCCCTAAACTCCCTCCATTACATTGCCTTTTCTCCATCAAATAAATTCAATATGTGCATTGCCACCTACTAATGTAGCAGCTCTTCAATATTCAAACATCAGGCTGATAAACAAAACAGCATTACTTTTTTAGCAAAGATATCTCAAACATGCACTGAAAAAATTGTCTTGATTATAATAATTAGCATTATGGTTGCCTCATTTACCTCTTTGAGCTGATCTGTGCTGCCACAGGACGCTGATCGCTTATGGGAGCCTCTCCTCCGCTCATCTACCCAGGCCCTGGGGGTCTAGGAGCCAGAGAGAGTGAGAAAAAGAGAGAGAGCAGCAAAGTTAATCTGGAATTGTACACTAAGATCTGTATGTTAATCTTAGAGTGCACAGACAAAAGAGCTTGGCCAGACATAAATGTAAAAGCAGTAGCCTAAAGACATCCCACTGTTACCTACCTGGGTGGCTTTGTCCCTCATTGAGAGGGTGGGGTGGGCGGAGCTTACGTGTAGCTGCCAGTTCCCTGACGGGAGTAAATCCAGGTGAGGGTGTGGCCTCAGATTTCAGCTGGATGCAGGGCTATAATAGGGTATGGCTAATGCTAAAATAAGAAGAGACAAAGGAGAGAGTGAAAACGTGAGTTCTTCACTGATTCACTGACTGCAGCAATGGTCTGCAGAGTATATTTACAGTGTGCAATAGGGTCGCACTATATGGACAGATTATCAGCACCACGATTTTACTGCTACATATTGCTATTGTGATGCCTTTCAATAAGGGCCCATATAGTAATTTTTAAAAAGAGAATGGTTACAAAGCCGTTTTCCTGCATGTACAGTTTTTGTGATGAAGCTAGTTCTATACTGTATGATAGTTGGTATAATCATATGCTGAGCATTTTTGAAGAAACAGTGGTGTCTGACTGACTTCACACTGAAAATACTGAAACACTGCAAGTCTATTGCAAATCTAATATTACTCATCATTGAAAATATTGATGTGACTGAAAAAAACTGAAAGCTGATCTGAAATCAGCATGAAAAAGTGGTTTAGAAAGTGTATTTCCGATGATTACAAAAAAAGCGTTGACCTGTGTTATTTTAACAATTACTCATGTAGTTGTTTTGTTCGATTTAACCCTTTGCAACCCATCAGAATTTGGAATTCAATTCCCAACACTTTGAGAGTTAGATGCTTACTGATCACTAGTTTAAACAAAACGTTATTTTTTATAAAATTAACAAAAATAATATCTAGATTTTATTTTAAAGGTGAGTTATCTTCCTGAATAGGAAAACAAAACCTTGGGATGTTAAGCTCTCCAATGATGTGACTGCAGCTATTTAGAGACATGTGGTAACCCTGAGGACGCATGTACTAACCTTGACCCTCCCAGTGTTGGTGGAATTGTGTGAGGTGGAGAGTCAGATTGTGTAATGTTTTCGTAAATGTCTGGAGACATGTAGAGCAGATGGTGGTGGGGGGGTGGCATCATGAATTCTCAAAAATATTTAGATATGTGGACAAATGTTTTCTGCAGACAAAGAGCAGGCGGTGGGACAGTGATGGTGGTGAGCACCTTTTTTTTTTTTTAAATATTGAAAAGTGGTGGTGAGGGTGTGTGTGTTGTGACAGGAATGGCAAATGACACCTCCATGATATTTCCTAATACCACGGTATGGCAATGTTGTGGGTAATGTATTTATTGAAATCAATGACTTTTATTTCAGTGATCAATTCTAATCATCCCTTATTTTATGTATATAGTCCTTTTTAAACACAGATATTGTCATTTTCAATGTCAAACATCAACCTTAAGGCAAGGGTTCACCAAACCACAAGTGCTACTCTACATTATTTACTATAAGCAATAGGGCATAGGTGGTGTGAGTCAAACATCTGAGAAGATCCCACTCTATATGCAGCTGATTGTTGCTCTATTTTGCTCTCTGAGCTCACATTGCTCAAGTACACTTTGTCTATGGAGAATGAAAGGCAGCCTTTGTTTAGCTTTGTTTAGGGGTGACACATGACAGATCACTAGACTGAAGGCTACGTAATATCATGCTGCACTACATAAACAGAAACTTTTGAATGAATGTATTAAATTATCAAATTACTTAAATACAGCAGAGTCAGCATAAATGGACTTTGCTACCCAATAATAAACTACAATTACAGCCTTGGAGAGCACAAACGTCACAGTGGTGAGAAGGTGAAGGACACGTCTTCAAGGAAGGCGACGGAATTGTCCCATATTTCTGTTGTGGTTAGATTTGTCGACTTCACACACTCTCTGTCAAGACTTTTAATTTTATGTTTTCAATTTACAAAGTTGAGAAAAGATAGAACCTTTTGCCCAAGAAACTGAATAAAAGGCACCTTCAATAAACACGGTTGGGCCCTAAATTCTACACTGTACCTTTATATGATTTACATTGTTTTACAATCTGTTTACAAACTATTGCTTTACAAACATATAATTGGGGGACACAAGTGTACACTATAAAGTGTATGATGATGATGATACACAGGGCAGCTGGTGGCCTAGTGGTTAAGGCATTCGCCCTGTGATCAGAAAGTCCAGGTTCGATTCCCAAGACCGCTAGG
>JBBPCW010000106.1:2550039-2562363 GCA_037974425.1 Phenacogrammus interruptus | reverse complement strand
ACATATCAAAATAAAAGCCCCAAAACATGAACAGAAAAACTAGAGACATTAACGAAAAAGCAGCAGCAAAATAAGGGCCGCTGGCCAGACCGTGACAGTGGGTATCAAATACTTACTTCACTCAGTGAAATGCAAATCAATTTATAACTTTTATGTAACATGTTTTTTCTTGATATTTTAGTTGAAATTCTGTCTTTCTCCATAAAAATTAAACTCATAAATTAGAGACTGTTCTTACAAATTTAGCAGGGAATCAAATAATGATTTCCCCCACTGTACCTGTTGAATTACATGAATGTAGAGCATTGAAACAAGGCACGGTGTAAAGGACAGCAAAAGATGCTAATACGCTAAAGAAATTACCACCATACTAATTTCCATTCTTAAATCTTGCAAATGGCTATTACTGAAAATGTACACGGTAAATTCATGTTTTTGTGTGCCAGGATTTCTCATTAGGTCAAATGGATTTTGGGAGCATTCTGTAATGTTTGTCCAGTGCAGTGGACAAGTATTATGAATGAATGTATTTGTGGAAGGAGCATGGATTGGATACGATCTTAATCAACTCAAAAACAAATCAACTTTTGCGTTTGTTTTTGGACCGGTGTGTTATTTTCCTTACTATGTGAGGAACTATGTGACTATGTGACATGGTTGTGCTTAGGGTTTCTTTGAAGATGAAGATGGAAAGGAGTACATCTATAAGGAGCCCAAATTTACCCCCCTGTCTGAGATCTCCCAACGCCTGCTCAAACTCTACTCTGACAAGTTCGGCCAGGAGAACGTCAAAATGATCCAAGACTCTGGAAGGGTGAGGATGAAGAGTATGCCACATATACAAATATGTACATCCTCAGCTCTTTTGAGAGAACGCACATCCAACATCAAATGCTCAGTATGACCTTTTTGATCTTGGCTTTCATCTCCTGTGGAGTGTTTAATGTACCTTTGAACACAAGACTGTCATAAACACTTTTTTATCCATTAAGACTAGGCAGCTGGGTGGCCTAGTTGTTAGGACATCAGCCCTGCAATCAGATGGTTGTGGGTTCGAATTCCAACTGCTAGAGTCACCCTTGAGCAATGTACCATCTCCACACACTGCTCCCCGGGCACTCCTCTTGGGCGGCAGCCCCCTGCTTCACTTGGAGAAGGGGTCAAATGCAGAGAAAGAATTTCACATTGTGCTGTGGTGTGTTCATGCATGACTGTAAGGGTTAATAAATAAATGAAATCTAGATTTTATCTTTTGTTTCACCTAGGTTAACCCTAAGGACCTGGAGGCTAAGTTTGCCTATATCCAGGTGACACATGTGACTCCTTACTTAGAAGAGAAAGAGCTGGAAGAGAGACGCACCGACTTTGAGAGGAGCCACAACATACGGCGCTTTGTTTTCGAGACACCTTTCACTGTGTCTGGTAAAAGGCATGGTGGTGTGGACGAGCAGTGCAAGCGCAGGACTGTGCTCACCAGTGAGTGGAACTGATTCTGAAACAGTTATTTCAGTAGTCAGGCCCTTTCAGTATCTGCATTTGGTATCCTGATTCCGAAACACACGATTTTCTCTCGGCACTAGTGTTGTTTTTGGCGGCCTGTCTCAATTTTAGTTTTAGTCTAGTATTTTTATTAGTCTTAGTCATGTCCATAATCCTTTGTCTAGTCAAGTTTCAGTCGATTAAAAGTTTGAGCATTTTAGTCTTATTTTAGTCAGAATTATCCATGACTATTGAGACCAAAAAGTGTCAACGTTGTATTTTAGTCTCTTTTGTAGTTATGCAATTCTATTTAACCCAGTCAATATAGTATATGTATCGTACAATAGACAAAATCTAAATTTTCTTTTAGCAAAACTATTTCACAATTCAAACAAGGTTATCTTCTTATTGTATTCTTGTTACTTTATAGAACTCAAGAATACTGTACATTCATTTCAGACTGATTTGAATTAACGACATTTATTTTGCCAACCAACCATGTTAGAACACACACACACATTTAAATAAAATAACATCACACCACTAAAAAGTGTAAATAAAACGAAAATGTGTGTCTATTGAAACATATTCCACATTTGTAAAATTGGTTAAAGTCTTCACCTTCAGTGTTGGCCTGAACCTAATTATATTTTAATTCCTGAAAAGTCTACACAATCAGAACAATTAAGGATCAGGTTTTTTTTGCATGGGTATGGGAAAGGCTGCTTATTAAAATGCTGTGTGTGTGTGTTTGTGTGTGGGTGTGTGTGTGTGTGTGTGTGTGTGTGTGTGTGTGTGTGTGTGTGTGTGTGATTTCTCTCTCCCTGGCACTTTAATGGGCCTGCGTCCCAATAATTTTGTCCACTCCAGATTTAATTCACAGTGCCTCTCAATGGACAAAAGTATTGGGACGTAACTCTGTGCAACTATAAGGTTGTGCGTCCCAATACTTTTTTCTCTCATCCCTGTCACATGATAAATGTTTGTTGACGACAATATTTAGTCATAATTTTCGTTGATGAAAGCAACACTACTCGGCACTGCTATAGCAGTCCAACAAGAAATAAACATCAGGCTAAGTGCTATCAATTTAATACTTGGACTGAAAATCCACAGCAATCTGTGTTTGTAGCATTTAGTGACCAGTAAACTAGTAAAAATGTTTAAAGCATTTAGTGACTAGTAAACAGGATATCCCGCTTACTTGCCAATTTTGCTTCATGCTGTTTCTGTTGTAGTACCAAAAAACCTTTCTTGTAAAAATAGGCAGTTTACTGCAGTGTGGTGTGACGTATTCCACTGGAAGGATTATTCACTATTTGACCTCATTCTGATCCCTGTGCAGTTACTGAATTGTTGAAGCCTTTTTACTTGTGCCTCATAACCAGCAGTGTGAAACCCTCCGATTACAACAAAGCAAACAGTGTTTCCTCCAAACAGGGTTTTATAATTGCTGATGATTCTCTATGAGGTAGCTTTTAAAGGCACTATACACTTAATTCTGACGGCACATTTCACATCAAACCAGTGTATTGTGGTACTCCTAGGGAGGAAGAAAACTTATATCTATACTACCCCCTTGTAAACTTGTTTGTGGGAGTCTGGTTAAGGTCCATTGTCTAAACGCTGTTCCTAAAGTGGTTAGTACTGCATTTAGGACATTTCTGTGTTCACATTAACACATTTTACTGGTTTACTGGAAAACAAATTGCACTTAGTTTTAATGTATACACTCCAGTATGTATTATTTAAAAAAATAATAAAGGAGGTTAGTTAATTAAGACAGATAGACAGCCTTAAGCTGACAAATCACATTTTTGTCGAATTTCTTGATTAATTCAGTGTCCCTGAACCTTTGACCAGTTATCAGCCTGATACTTAATCAAAGGCTCAGCCTCTTGGCAAGGCGTCATAATTATATGGCCTGTATGCGCTACAGCAGTGCTTATCTGTGCCCTTAGATAAACTTGCTGATTAGGGCTTTAAATGTGCAGATTAGGGCAGAATGCGTATCAAAGGCTTGTTTCACCAGGTAGCATCTTTATCATGAAGGATTGAACCACACCTCGTAATCAAAGTGCAGAATGTCTCACATTCTGCTCGTAGTCTAGCAATTCAGCACTAAGTTGTGATACAACTTCTAAAATGTTTTCCCTCAGATTTAGAATCGCTGTTACAGTCACTTTGTTCAGTCTGTAAGAGAAATGTTCAATACATATCTTATGGTGTTGCTCTGAATTTGTACCATTAGCCTTTCCTTTAGCAGGAAGCAGCTCATATCTTTATTGTTTTAGAATCACAGATTGTACCTAAAGTTATAAGATAAGGTTCAATATATATTTCATCTCTGTGATAAAAGGAGTTTCCGCATTTTAGAACACATGACTGGAAGGTTTGATGACAGTCTTTACGTCATTGATGAACATGAGTTTGTTTTACGGGTACAGCGATGTCATTTCTGGGTCAATAATGATAAATGTAAATTAAAATTAAAACAAGTGTGTACCTGAATCCATTTATGAATGCTAACCCAAAACTTCTTATTCAGAGCTGCGATGTTAGGTGCTCGTAACTTCTTGTCCAAGGACTACACTATACTATACACGGCTTAGGGCAAACTAGGCGATGGACACATGACTAGAAAAAACACAGACAAGACTTAAATACACCAAGAAATCAGAAGCACAACACGAAACAGATGGAAACTCAAATCACATGACACAAGAACATGTGACTGTGTCAACAGACATGTCAAAATAAAAGCCCCAGAACATGAACAGAAAAACAGAGCAAAACAACTGAAAAGCAGCGGCCACTAATGACCGAACCGTGACACAGTTATTGATTTTAATTCTATAACTTCTCATAAAATAATGTGTATCTTCTCTATTAGATGTACTCAGAAATATATTGTGCATCTCTTATTTAATCCTGTCAACCATCCTCTCTGTGGCCTGTCTGGCTGTAAAGTATTTTACTGATACCTTGTCTCTTGTCTCTATTCTTTCCTCCAGCCACTCACTGTTTTCCCTACGTGAAAAAGCGTATAGCAGTGATGTATCAGCACCATACAGACTTGAGTCCTATAGAGGTGGCTATAGATGAAATGAGTAGTAAAGTGGCGGAGCTGAAAACTCTCTGTGCAGCCATTGATGTCGACATGATCCGCCTGCAGCTCAAACTGCAGGGCAGCATCAGTGTCCAGGTGTGTGTATTAGATACACGTACACACTTCCATCATCCATACAAACAGACAACAAGTATAATCAGAATTTTTCTCTCTCTTTAGGTAAATGCTGGACCATTGGCTTACGCGAGAGCATTCCTTGATGATGCCTGCGCCAAGAAGTATCCTGACAACAAAGTCAAACAGCTCAAAGAGGTCTTCAGGTACTGCTCCGGAAATCATATGTTTTTCCATTTGTTTGAAACAGTGACGCAGTATTTTGTATCATGATGAGTATGATCACTATCATGACTAAATAAGACATAAAGAAAACAGGGTGACCTATAGTTGAGAATATGATTAGGTTTAGAAAATAATTTTTACACATATGTGACCAGATCTGCCGTAATGAATCGGAAGTTGGCGTTCTGTTTGTTTAGATACGGGCCGATTAATTTGAAAAACATCAAAAATATAGATTTTTCTTTTTTGGTCTTATATGAAAGAAAAGGTCTTCAAAATTCATCTTCCAAAGTTTCATCATGGAAATAATTGTGAAAATGTACCTAAATGGCTATTTAAGTTGAGTTGCAGCTCTCAACAAAAATATGAATTATTTAATTAAAATATTGATATAATTGACACTTCAGTCTGATTTAATATATGTTTCTGAGAGTCTAAATGCCTGTAGTATAATTTAGTTGTTGAATACTGGGTGCATCTCTTTGGATGCTATGGATTGTTAAAGAGATCAACAAAACACTGACAAAAAACTTTAAATGCTATTTTCTCGGTTTTTCAGTTGGATAATGGTGCTGCGATACCATAATTTGACCAAGATATCATTTTAAAGCTTATTTTTTTCACCCCAATTTTGATTTTTGGATCACTTTGACTCATTTTGCCAGATCAGGTCACATATCTTTATTTATACAACCATGAAAAAACTGCTTTTGCAATTTGTGAGAGTGTGTCTGTGTAAAATGTGCATGTCACTTGTTTTATACACCACTGACCACATTTGATTCAAAATTCCAAACAAAAATGGTTTCAGAAAATTAAAAAAATAATACATATAAAGAATTTAGCGTTAAACTACACTTACATCATTTACTTACATTTTAAACACTCATACACTATTTTACAATTCCAGTGGTGTGTACATGTGTGTGTACATGGCAAAAATATCCCTGTGTCCTAACATGGTATTAAAACAAACCTGTATGTCTGTGTGCATGCAGGCAGTTTGTGGAGGCATGTGGTCAGGCCCTGGAAGTGAATGAGAGACTGATAAAAGAGGATCAGCAGGAGTATCATGATGAGATGAAGGCCAGTTACAGAGACCTGACCAGAGAGCTATCGCTCATCACGCATGAACAGGTACAGCTCCATTTAAATCTGTACAAATAAGGAATGCCTCTGTGCTCTCAGTGTTTATCTCACAGTTTATCTCACCAATCTGCGAGTGAGTTTACGTGTGTGGACACTCAATGACACCTGCTCTCTCCTTTTTTTATGCTAACCTGTGCAGATCGGATGGTAATGATACCTCAGTTTTGTGTTACATCGTTTTTTTTTTATATAATCTCCACAATGTACTAGAGTCTAGAAGTCTAGAACCTTCTCATTTCTTCCTCAGATCTCTACAGCCGAAAATGGAACAAAGAGCTCCCTGTCTGTTTCGCTGCACATCTTCAATGCCATTAGTGGCACACCCAGTGGCTCCGCCCTCCACAACCTACCTGGCTCTGCCTCCTCCGTGTGATGTTTAAACCCAGCCTTCATTCTGACCTTATCAGTAGCTAGGGAAATAAACTGAGTCCACAGCTGAGCATGCACCCAAGGACCCCAAGGCTGTACCGTTTTTTATTTTGGTGCCCAAAGGGGGGGTTTACAAGGGCCCTTAAAGTGGCCTTCTGCAGCGATGTGGACTCAGCAGAAGCCCACAGTTCCTTGAGTTATAGGTGAGGACCAGTCAGAGTGGATGATTACGTTTGTGTCTGTCCAATGTGGCGGAGAAACAGTGAGTAAAAATGTAACAGTTTGACTTGAAATGATGATGTATTATGAGTAGAGTTTCTGTAGAAAAGCAAATTAAAAAATAGTATTGCTGACACAGCGGGTGCATCACAAGCATAGCCTGCGTGTGGCATGAGGCCCAGACGCACTGGTTTAAAGGAAGCACCATCGAGTTTTCTTGCTCTCTAGGTCTGCAGATTGTTGCCATCACCAAAGACTGGATGTTGAAGCAGACAGCAGTAATCAAGGTGCCATTCAGGACTTACACAACAGAAGGACAGACAGCGAGAGGATAGAGAGAATAAAGATAGAATAAAAGAAAGGTAAATAAACCACCTGAATCATGGGAATCATCCTCCTGACAGCATACTGAACATGCTGTCTTCGTTGTGCCTGCCTTTTAGAGGTCTGGCCAGCAGCAAGTCAGGTTTAGGGCCACGTTACAGAAATAAAGGTCTTGTATGAAATCAATTATCATTTCCATAAGAGCTCAGTTCTGTAGTATTACTTTTCTAGTATTACTTTTCTATTACTGGCTGTTTCTTTTGGAGGCGTTCTGCAGTTCTCAAAGACAGTATCTTAGTTTAACATTTCATTCAGGTTTTTTTTCTCCGGGTTTGATGTGCAGAAGTTACAACTGCGAGAGAGAAGCTCTTTGATTTCTTCATTCCAGACACAATGGCCATTATTCAGGAGACAGCTGCTTATCCATGATAAATTCTGCTTTACGTTCTACAACTTTTCTTTCATTTTCCTTGCTTTCGTTCTATGGAATGAGTTCATTTTGCTGTTGAGTCTACCAACAGGGTGTAAAGATGGCGGAACAGTACAGCAGAGTCAGTCATCAACACTAAACTGTGAGGTGCCGGAATGAGACAGGTGACCACCATTCTGTATTGCTCTCTGGCTAATGGATTACTGAATTACTCTTGTATTAAAACCTTATGCCAGGCCGTTTCTCTGGGTTAACGAACTGAAATCTCCATATAAAAACTGATTTCTTAACACTGAGAATGAGTGGATTAATTGACAGGTTGTGTACCAATGGCGACAAAGTCATGAAGAAGCTCCTGAGAGAAAAACAGCTTTGGGAGATTCACTCGCAGTAGTTGCAGCAGCTCAGAGCGACAAAGACATGAACAAAAGCTCTGATGTGAAAGATGTTTTCAGAACTTGCCTATATACTTGGTATATTTACAATATACCCATAGTATACACAACATAGTGTTCACATTCATTGATTTATGTCCCGGCACTAGTCTTACCCTCTCAGTCTTTCTCTCTGCTGCTGTCTTGAGACTGAACAGGCATGATACGTGCTGAAGAGTCCCATAGTCCCAAACCAGAAATGCATAGTGAATTAGATTTCTCTTTTTAGACGTGAGCTCGTTCCTGGCAATATGTTACGAGTCTTGTTTAGCTTCATACACTTGTGATCTTAGGCAAGATTGCTATTTTAGCCTAGAGACGGGCAAGCAAGCCTCTTTGAAGCCATCTGTCCTGATGGGATCTGCTTTTGTGTGTTCATTACAAAAGATTAAAATCGAAGGAGACAGTCCTATTATGCTACATTTTCTATAGATAAGGAGTGCAATATACGTCTTACCATGTGCGTTTATTTTATTAATGATCTCTTGCCAAAGAGGAAAGGCGAGCTGAGGAGACCGACTCTAGGATTTTTATACCCTTGTCCTGTTTTGTTTATTGTCCATGTAAAGTGTTTTGTATCTTGGGAAATCTGGAGGTATTTTTATTTAATGGAAGTTCTGAATTTGTGTATGTAATATATTAATGTCCTACAGGTCTTCTCTTTGTAATGAAATAAAATGATTGTCTTACAACGCTTTCAGTTGTCTCGCATTTGACTGCAGGTTTATTTAGCATCTGGGACATTTACTACCTTCATTACTATCCTCTCATTCTAAGAGCACGTATTAGCTCTCTCTGCTCTTCCTTGACTTGGAACTCATCTCTAATCACTAATCCCTAGTGTCTCACTGATCCAAGCATAAAAGCATTCAGGTCCTTTTAAGTGTTCTTGCTAATTGTCCTCCAAGAGAAGGAAGAAGAGACATCCAGAGCTTCGAGTGTCATGCGACGCTCTGTTTTTTAGTTTGCACTGAAAGAAAGTTGCTGACTCCGCTCCCCCATCTCTCACATGCCCCCAGTGATGCCAAACAATCCCTGTCACTGCACACACACACACAGCCCCACCAGTGCCCCTTGTCATTGGTTTAGTAAGCTTGGTGTAGGGACTCCCTGTTATCGAGTCAGGAATCAGCTCCAACCATGATCCTAATGTGAGTGTTATCTTGCAGGGCTTTTAAAAAAGTGCAGATTATTCATTATATCAGTGAGGAATTATGCTGTAGTTATTTAGGGGAAAATGCATAGTAGGCATGTTTTTATTTATTACTTTATTATAATTTTCTTTATTCATTGGTTTGTAATCTGGGGTAGACATTGTTACTGAAAATTGTTGCTTAAAAGTAAAAAATATGATGCACATATAATTCTATAAGTAAATAGATTTACTGAAAAATTCTTTGGATAATTGCATTTGAGTTCCTTTTTTAATGTTTGCCATCTGAAATCTCCACTATCTCAAAAAAGTTGTCTTAAGTATCCTCATAATAACCTGTATAAACAAATGTACAATGATATGGAGCTTGTTCAGATGTGTTACGGTAACAGAGTGGAATTCAAAGCAAGTTGAGTAGGGAAAGACTGAGAGACGTGACATTTTTATGGCATTTATCAGACGCTTTTATCCAAAGCGACTTCCATTCCCTAACTACAGGGGACAGTCTCCCTGGAGCAACTTAGGGTTAAGGGTCTTGCTCAGAGACCCAGTGGTGGTCTGCTGAAGGTAGGATTCGAACCCCTGACCTCTTGGTCTTGAGGCAAGTATCCTACCCACTGAGCTACCTCCACCCTACTGGAATGCCATCTATGCGAGAGAAGCAAACCTGTATGATGAGGTTTGAGGAGTGGGAGAGAAGGAGAAGATAGAGGAGAGGGCAGTTGGAGTAGCCATGTCCTCTGGTGTGATCCAGGTCTCAGCGAGGGCCAGGAAGTGAAACGAGTGGAGAGACACCAGTCTGGTATGATGGGACGCCTGACCATTATACCAGAAGGGAGTTTAATGATTTTGCATTCAAATACATAGACTTTAATATTGAGTTGCAGTTATATTTCTGTAGGAATTTGAGCATCATTCGCATTTATGAGGTCAGGCACTGATGTTGGACGAGAAGGCCTAGCCCGCAATCTTCGTTCCAGTTCATCCCAAAGGTGCTGGATGGGGTTGAGGTCAGGTCACTGTGCAGGCCAATGAGGTTCTTCCACACCAAACTCACGCAAACATGTCTTTTTGGATGTTGTTTCTCAAACTGTGCCTTGAAGCTGAAGATTAAGATTCATTGGAAGTAAGGTGCGCGCCCAAACTCGGAAAAACAGGTGTGCCCCAATATTTTTATTCATATGTTCAGGTGTTCATAGTTTGGTTTTACCTTCACTGCATGGCCAGGGCCTGTAAATAATTCAAATGCACATCCCTTATAAGGGAAACTGTTCAATGTTTTCAAACTCTTCACAATGATCCTGCTGTGAATGTACAAGACACACCAAACAGCTTTTGTCCATTTGACTGACTAGCACATGTGTATAAAATGTATTTGCATTTTCACAGAAGGGCAGTCTAATCTCACCTAAGAGTTCAGCACCGCTCCTGCTGCCGAAAAGCCAGCTCACACTGCACATGGACAGATGCAATCAACAAATGTAAAGGGGTAGAGAATTGCTTGAAAGTGCCAGAAAGGCCTTAGACCTCGGAGGGTTAATGTGAGTATGTAACCAGCTGCGTTGTTTTTAATGTCATTACAGTGTCCTGGAGGAAACATTTGCACGTGTGCTGTTGAAGTGTCCTAGTAGACTATTTGCATATGGTTTCCTGAGTTTTCGGCCTTTCTCTTTCACACACACATAGTGATATTGTCCCTACATTTTGTCTTGCTTTTTTTTTG
This sequence comes from Phenacogrammus interruptus, assembly GCA_037974425.1. Lineage (NCBI taxonomy): Eukaryota > Metazoa > Chordata > Actinopteri > Characiformes > Alestidae > Phenacogrammus > Phenacogrammus interruptus. Next base: position 2,551,674 of record JBBPCW010000106.1, on the reverse strand, counting down.
CCAGGTATATTTTTATCAATGTCTGCTGTTTCACCTAGTGGTTAGGGCATTTGCCCCCTGTGATCAGGAAGTTCCGGGTTCGATTCCCAAGACCGCTAGGCACCTCTGAGGTACCCTGAGGAAGGTACTGTCCCTACACACTGCTCCCCGGCGCCGTGTTCCTGGCTGCCCCCTGCTTCACTTGGTGAATGGGTTAAATACAGAGGTGGAATTGCATGCTGTTCACACTGTGTGCTGTGGTGTGTTCACATATGACAGAATGGTCACTTTTCACTGTAGGTTTTCCAGTAGTTCATCTTAACCCCAACAATCAAGCCATTTAAGTGCCCATATGGTGCATTTATTCCTTTAAAACCACATGTGACTTGTGTGTGGGCTTATGTAGCAAAACAGTCATGGATAATTTGTTACAGGACCATTTCACAACTTCTGCTTGTTTTTAAATTGGTATATGTGTATAATCTCTGTTCTGACTGGCTGCCCTAATATATGCCTTATTCAAAACACAGTATATGCTGAGACATCTGTCCTACTCAACTGAAACATGAATGGGCTGGCTAAACAGCTGAATAGGCATGCATGTTTTGGTGAATCTAAATATTTTTTTGATGCATTGCACCTTTATTTATAGGGTTTATTTCCTTATATGGACCAAGGAAACTGGTGAGTATTGGTGGGAAGTTTTGACATGGGCCTATTAAGTGTCAGAAATGAGAATAGTTCTTAGCAGTAGGTCTGTGTGTTATACTCTAGAGTACTGAAGAGCCTGATTCTATTGTAATCTGTCTGCTGTGCAAACATAACATTCTGGTGTTTAGTAATGAGAATTATTGAGTATCAGAACACTTTTTAACACTTCTCTGTCACTCACAATGCTGTTTTTTTTTTTGTTTATTCTGACACTTAATAATACATAAGAGCATTATCATTATTAAGGCCTTTAAGCTTGTATACTGACGTGGTGTCACTAAAATGATGAGAAGGTGTAAACTAAGATGATTTATGGTATTAGCTGATTATTGAGTGTATGAGCACGAGAGTCACAGAGTTTGTGTTATCTAACTCTGAAGCTGTATTTCCTTTAGTTTACATTCTCTGCGGCCAAACTTCAAGAGTCTGTGTACAAACCTCTGTGCATCAGTGTGAGCATGCAGTCCATAAAGACTGTTTTTGTTGTTCTGACTTTGAACACTATTTGATTGGGAATCTCATGCCTGGATTTGAAATGAAGCAATAACTACGAGCTTAAAGAACAGATTACCAGTTTTAATTTGAAGATATGTATGCTTGTACAATTATTGCTGTTAGCCATAGATGGTCAACAGAAGTTGAAGGCATTAAGGCTTGAAGGCATTGTTTTGTCAGTAATCCCAATAGAGACACTTTTCCTTTCTCTCTGGGTCAACCAGAGGAGGATGGGTTCCCCCTTTCGAGTCTTGGTTCCTTCCGAGGTTTCTTCTTCCATCTTAGGGAGTTTTTCCTCACCTCAGTTGTCTTTGGCTGACTCACCAGGGGTTCGAACCTGGACTCTGAAAAAGCTGCTTTGTGACATTTTGGTTATAAATAGAGCTGTATCGATTACTAAAGGTGGGTACTATTGGAATGTAACCCCTGTGAAAAATGGGGGATTACTAT
>JBBPCW010000106.1:2401767-2413452 GCA_037974425.1 Phenacogrammus interruptus | reverse complement strand
AACTGAAAATGGGTGGTGGATGGGTGTTCCAGCACGACAATCACCCAAAACATACAGCAAAGGCAACAAAGGAGTGGTCAAGAAGAAGCACATTAAGGTCATATAGTGGCCTAGTCAGTCTCCAGACCTTAATCCAATAGAAAACCTATGGAGGGAGCTGAAGCTCAAAGCTGCACAGAGACAGCCTCGAAACCTTAGTGATTTAGAGATGATCTGCAAAGAGGAGTGGACCAAAACCAAAAATGTGCGCAAACTTGGTCATCAATTACAAGAAACGTTTGACCTCTGTGCTTGCAAGCAAGGGTTTTGCCACGAAGTATTAAGTCTTTTTTTGTTTGAGGGTTCAAATACTTATTTCCCTCAATGAAATGCAAATCAGTTTCTATCTTTTATTTTCCTGTTGATGTGCTCTCTGTACCTGTTAAAATAAACCTCCCATTAAAATGATACTGTTCTGAGACGTTTCATTTCTTTGTCACTGGACAAAATTACAAAATCAGCGAGGGGTCAAATAAATATTCCCTCCACTGTATAGCTGACACATCAAACAGCAGGTTTGAACACACACTAAGGTGGAGATACTGGGATATATATATATATATATATATATTACGTTCCAAGAGTGTAAACCCTAAATATACTCCCAAAACATACTTACATTTGATTTTGAATTCAGCTTAATACTATACCCTGAAAAAAAATGTAAAAGTAAACCGGTATTTGTACCGTACAGTTTACACTGAACTCCCACAGTGCTAGAATGTAAATGCCGATGTTACTCATGAATAGTCTGTACTGTAATTCATGTACGGGCGCTTTTTTTGGTATACACTGTCATTTTCTTTGGTATAAGCAGGTAAATGCAGTAATAAATTCATTTAATTCACAGTAATAAAAATACGAAAAACACAAGAGCACTCAAGATGCTCGACAGGGGGATTTCTGGACTGCCGCTGCACCAAAGGGCATCAGCCAATCAGCAGCATGGAGAAATAAATAGCGCTCTCAGATTGGCTACTTTCAAACTTTTCGCCTCTGAATTTCACCATCCCAAGATGTGCTTTCTTTATTTCCCTCCACATGGAAATGTGGCTGAATTTCCATCAATATTCAAATTACAAAATTGGTAAATTATATTTTCTTATTAATTTAGCTCTTTGTTTGTTGTTAGTTAAGCCACACATAAAACACATTTGATGTATAATCAAATAGTAGCAGGACAACTAGACTTGGTTATGTTATTAATACAGTGCAAGTATTGTGGAAATCCCAGTATAAGTGTTGCTGTGAGTTCCTAGCTAATTTCTTCAATAGTGCATGTCTACTATAGTTAATGAATTCAAACCTAAAATTATGAAAACACATTAAATAAAAAAAACTAAAACTCCGGTCTATTAAGGCTAGATGACATGGGGGAAATATAAGGTCATGATACTTCATGACATTTTCACTATGAAGGGTGTCCTTGAGTTACCACACAGATCCGTTCCTTCAACAGTGAAGTAAACTGAATTTTGGTGTTAGTCGAAACACACCCTAGCCTGAGTCACTTACTGGAAAACTCCCTCACATATACCACGTTACTGTGTATTCTTCCACCGGGTGCAACCAAACTTCACCCACGTAGTCCGTAAGTGCGAAGCTAATGATGTAAGCCAACATTGTCGTATGTCGAGCTTGTTGTAACCCAAGGACCCCCTGTACTGTGTGGTGTGGAGGCAAAACCACCATCATGTGCCCCCCAGTACTAATTATGCTAAACGGGACTAATTATGCTCTCGTTGTTATTCAGCGTGGGGCTGATCAGTGTTCGCCACGCACTCGGAATATCAGTGATATGCTCAGATTTATTACATGATAAAATATTGTCATTATGCTCACCCCTACCTCTTTGCTACATAATTTAGCCAATGTGATTTGGCTTACAAGATATGCTAACAGGCAAATAAACCTATAAAAGTCTTTGAATTTTGTCTGTGTAGAATGAAAAAACGAACAGTTCTGTCGCTGCATGTGATTATTATCGTCGTCTAATCACACTTCTGTCACAGTGGCATGAAATGTGTCATTTATCATTTCTCAGTGGTTCATTGAAGTTTTATGCAACACAACCAGCCTGGCCTGAGAGCCTTTGATATGAGGACTCGCACACTTGTTTAAGACCCCTTGCATGTCACATCATATTCAGACAGTAAGCTGGGGAGGATATTTAGGCCAGGTTTTCCATATAAGGAAACAAGGCCATTTTCCCTAAGGTTGCAGCCATAAAACCTATTTAGAAATCTCTGTCCTCATTTCTAACTCAATGGAACAGCGCCACCAACGATTCTGAGCTTCTTCTGAGCTTCTGAGCCCTCTTTTAATCCAGAGGCTTTCTGAACCTTCGGGGACTCACAGTTTAAAGTTGTAATAACTGTAAAATATCTCAGGGGCCCCACAGAAACAGGAGGCTCATCTTGTCTCGTACAACGACCCAATCCTTTTCCCCTTTCTCTGCACTTCCAGTCTGATCCTTTCATTCGGCTGTTTCCACCCTGTTTCTGCTCACGCTTGTCGTTTTCTATTTTCTATCCTCTGCCATCTGATTAAACATCGTTTTGGTCCAATTAAGCTCAGATTGAAGCGTGTGGCCTTAAGAAGCATACAATTATGAGAAACTACAAATTAAACAGTTATTAAAAGTTCAGGGCCAGTGGTGGTCAGACCAGAGCTTTCCAGTCACTGGGTTTTTCAACTCTGCTGGCAAATACACTAAATTGAAGTCTTAATGCAGTTTTCTCTAGTCTGTAATTTGATATAGGGTAATGCGAGCAGCCTGTTTTTAGTCGCTTGTAGAAAGGTCAGTGCAGTTTGACATTAGAATCTTTTTGATCATCACCAGTGTTTCTAAACAGACCTTTTAGAAGCCAAGGATACATGAATACATGATTTAATTCATTGATTTGTCCTGGTAGTATTTTTGCTTCCTGTTTTTGCTTGAATTTATATTGAGCTGGCACCATTGAACATTTGAGGGAACAGTGTTACTTACAGTACATTCGGAATTGGTCCTGAAATGTCAAACCACAGGCTGTCAGTCTGTGGCTGTTGGTCTTTGTCCGTAAATGCAGCTTGACATGAGGGATTTCTTACATTGCATCTTTGCTTTGCACTTTGTAACTATCTCATGCCTCACTTTTGCTCAAACGACTGGGCCATTTCAGCTTCACACTTCACAGCACAGATGTCTCCGTTTAAAATCCTAACAGGTCGGTTACCTCACTAGGACAGAACAGAGTTCCTCTGCAGGGTTGTGCTAGAAAAGCCACACGATAGATGATGTAACTTTATCACTGGGCTCCATGCCAGGTGTCTCAAGAGGACTGTCTGGTAAATAAAGGTGAATAAAAATAAATAACCATGACCAAGTGTGAACCTGCACTATTTGGAACTGATGCTAAGACTGATGAAAAGCTAAGTGCTTTGAAAGGAATGGAGAAACTAAGAACATACCCCCAACAAGCATTTTTATTCTCCGTGGCTTTCCTCAGACAGCTCAGCTGCTCCTTCTTCGTCACATCTTCAATAAGCGCTCTTCCCTCTGACACTGTAAACACATATTGTGTATGCCAGATGGTTTCAGTTACCACACATCATCTCAGTAATTACGACAGATAGAGTCTGAGTGCGTTAGCATGCAAAGAATTAAAGACTGTGCCCACTGGTTTGACGTTTGAAGGAATATTTGAGTGGAAAAAATCACATTTACAAAATCTCCCTCACCCTAATTGTAGTTGATCATCAAGTCATGTTCGATGTCCAAAATTGGCTTCTTTGCTTCTTTGCACTGGAGCAACAAGGCTGATGTAATGACAGTATACACCCTATCTGCAAAGGCTACAATATTCATTGTGTTATTTTAGCAGGGAACTTTCGAGAGCTAATGCTATCTTAATTAGCTTAGCTGGCTAAGATGTACCTAACGCTCCTCTTTCAGCTTAGGTCGAGAGTTTTTTGTGCGATTCTAAGCCATTTTTTGTTGTAGCAGATTTTATTTAATCAGAAAGAGTGACAGCAGCATGTTTCAGATTCGTTCCACTCTATTTGGACTCAAAGCTTTGGAATCCAGGCGTTAATCGAATTGAAAATCAAAAACGTTAGGGAACTGATTGTTTTTAGGATTGGTTCCCAGCCCAGCTATAGATTGGAATCATGCTAAGTACATGCCTAGATCCTCACTTGCTAAAGAGCTTTTGTTTATAGAGGTCACACATCACACAAGTGAGTCTTATTGAGATTACTTAGTTTGACACAGGAAAGTGCAATAGTTTTCAGTTTCGCCTCTCTGCTGTTTAGCTGCATTAGCTTTATAGCTCCAGTCCAAAGCTAAAGAAACAATTTCTGGACACCAAACGTATAAATCTGATAATTAAAAATCGTACAGATGTATAACCTGTTTAAGTTCGCATATCAAAACAGAGGTCAACTAGTATTGAGGGCTTGGTAGAAGTGTGTTGCTTTTAGAAGTTATTGTTGGTCTCAGTTGATTTATAGGGATACTTTGACCCAAAAGCAAATTTGTGCACTTTTCCACTTACGCCAAATGTAGCCGATCGGCTGAGACACGTTTCGTGGTCAAATTATGTTTCTTTGGTTTATCCTCATGCTGGAGTTTCAAGACCAATGTTGCTAAGAAACACTAGAAATCAATGGTGACCCAGGACCACAACTGAGACTGCATCCAGCTCTTCATTAGGGTGGTGCACAGTTGTGGTTGTGGTTCATCCTAAACCACAGTGAAATTTTTGAAACAGTTTTTTTTTTTAAATACTTGAGTAACTGTAGATGTGCAAAGACTGCAGAAGTCACCTTACTTCTAAAAGTACAATTTAAGATTTAGATTCAACATTAACCCACTGATATGTGTCAAGATGATGCTGAATAAATACAGGTGCAGGAGAAAGGCTGAAATGATCTTTAATAGATGTTTTAGATAGATGTTTAAATAGATAGTAATCTGTCCCTTCTCTTAACTTCCCAACAATTACATATTCTAACAGTGTGTATGTTTGTGTGCATGTGTTTGAGAGAGAAAGAGAGAGAGAGGCTGAACCCTGAGGAGCTGATTTGATCCTTGATCCTTCCTGCACGACCCCACTTCCTGCGGAGCACATGTGCTTTTGGCTCCAGGAAGGGGTGGCTGATGGGAAAATGGCATAGCTGGCCATGGCGAGGCACGCTCTCTGTGAAGCCTCTTTCATGATGGCTTTCAAGCCCACGTCTCCGAGCAGCAGGATGTGGTCTCTTTCAAATCCAAGCAATTAGTATCAGACCCGGCCAGCTGATTCCGCAGATCATTCTCCCATTTTAACGGGAGGCTGGTGTGGATTAGATCTGCTGTTCAGCCCAGCAGCATCTAATCAATCCCAGAGAGTTATCTCCGAAACTCTTTACTGCACTGTAGTCTGACTGTGGTTACTTCAATAGTGTAAGACACACTTTGTTGCTCTCCAAACCCCTTAAGCACACATGGAGGCCGTTAACATGTTTCTCGACTATTTTGACTGTTTACAGCTTGTGGCTGCAGCTGTCCTTACGAGCTGTATATAGCATATCAGCTTCAGTACAGTTCACTGACTTTGTAACAAAAGTAATTTCAGAATCAATTGTGGAGCACATTTACAACATTTTGTAATGTCATACTGTGTTGGTTTGTGCTCTCCGGTTTTGAGGCTATAAGGAAATCTGCAGACTAGGGGCCTTCGCCTGCATGAAAGCACTCATTATGAGTATCTTAAACCCCAAACCAGAAGTCTACACCATGCTATTTTAATAATTCCAGACTTATTTTCCCATGAACCTCTATTCAGGGTGTTTCCTATCCAACTTCTGCTTTTTTAACCAAGCACTGTAAATCACAATGTAAAAGCGTTGTCTCATATTACAGAGCCATACCGGTCTATATTGTTCCTTCACAACAGTCGAGCACTGTTCATCAGACAAAATGCGTGGGATTTGTTTTCAGACAGAATTCTTAGACTGGAAAGCTGTTCCCTGTCCTGGCCACATACATTAAACCTGTGCTGGACAATTAACGGGACAGCCAGGCAGGGCACATCCATCCTGCTATTTTGAGCGCAAGTGGCAGCTTGCTAGACGTGTTGGTATTTCCTCTGATTGTGTGGAATATTACCTCAGAGTGGAGAGCTATTGTAGCCGTGCACTTTTATGAGCGGAACATTGCAAGGACACTCAAATTGCACTCACTTTTGGTACTGAATATACATCTTAACCCTTACAATTCGGGATTCAAACGTAATTTTGCAATTACTTGTGCAATTGTAGTTAGTCACCTTCACCTTGCATTCAATATTGATGCTTTAAGATCTGCACCTTATTTCAGCATCACAAATGACAAAAATAAACTATACAAATTTAAATAGAAGTAAAATACGTCCTCTTTTACTTACAACTTGAATTTAAATTTAGAAATTGGGACCCATAACTTTTTCATTGAGATACAATAACTGTGACTTATAAAGTTTCTGTACAAACACTGGAATTTGAAGGATATTTTTAGAATTGCTCTCTAGTAGGGAAACCTCACCTTAAGCATAGCTTGTGTTAAGGAAATCTTCCACCAGTCATCAGCCTGCTAACTAAATAGAACAGAAAATTACTTGTTGATGTTTGATGAGATTAGATCTTCGAGTCATTGATGGAAATTCCCCATGTGCATAATTTCTCCATCATCAAATATGTGCTAAAAGTGTCTGCAGCTAGTGGCCTGGACACTCCCACTGTCAACAAGTCTTTGGAAGCCTTTCATTTCTTGGCTGTCTTAAAAGTCAAAGCTACACTGTGAAAAAAATATATCTTGCCTATTGAAGTCATATTACCTTTTGTCAATGTAGGTATTTATTCACATTTTGAAACTGTTATTTTGCTGTATTTTAAGGGATATTTTTAAAAGTTTGTTCTAAGTAATTTTATTTAGAAATTATTTAAGAATTTTGCTGATTTACATTAATAATGTTTGAAAGCAAAAACATTATTTACCAGTCTAATAAGACAATTGTAGGATCTCACTAGACAAACAAGGATATTTTTGAAGAGTAAGATGTTCTTTTAACTGATGAATCCCCTTGAATGAGACATATCACAAGTTCTGCCACTTACCAGTACTAGGAAATCTCAAATGACTGAAATCTCCATGGAAATGTGATATTGTGGAATAATATGTTGTCAGTGAGAATAATGTAGTGTTTTGATGGTTCATTTCTGGCAGTGTTGTGTTTTTTGCTTTGTGTTGTCCTGCTTTGCAGTTGCTGTTGTGCTTTGAAGCTGCACTTCTTATTTTGTTGTTGCTTTTTGTTGCTATGTTTATGGTAACCTTTAGATCAAAGAGCTTAAATTAGATGTGGAATGTTAAGAATTACTGATAATTCAGCTGAATGTTTGAGAAGAACACACACACCCCCACACAGAATTAAATGAGAGTGGTGTCCTCTGTGTTGACTTGATTGTTATAAAGATGATGACTCAGATTTGCTTAGGAATGTGGCAAAAGTCTTAGCGCGCCTATTGGACTCCTTATGTATCCTAAAGTGTCTGGAAATGTCGAAGAACAAGCAGAAATTCAAAGTTCAAAATTATTGAACATGGTATTCATGCTTTTCTGTGCAATGTTCATCTTAATTCAGCTCAATGTGTGGCTTTATTTTGACAGGTGTTTTGTGGACAAAGGGAGACAAAAGGAGAGCTGGAAAGGATCTCATCATGTTTAGAGCAACGAAGAAGAATGGACAAGACAAAGGAGGGAGAGGAAGGAAGAAGGATGCAGGTAAGGAAAGATGAGTTTATTTAACATCTACAGCGACAGCCAAAAACAGGCAAGGAACAGTTTAAAAAAAATCCTTATTATGCCATCAAGTGTGTGTTTTTAAGTGTGGATTTCTTAACACTACCATATAACAAAGGTATTTTTTAGACCTCCATGGTATGCACATGCTTTAACATTTGTGTGTGTATAGATTTCAGACCATGTTGTGGTCTAACCCAGGTCTAGTACATTTTTAATAGCCTGGGGTGTGCTGGTGTAATCCCTGTAAATGTGTCCATTCACATCAGTGCAAGGTTACTGCTGAGTTGTGTAATTGGCTTATTTTAGCTGCACGTGGAGACAGGACTTGATTTCCTAGGCGGAATACCTCTGGTTTGGGGGTCTCTAATCTGATTGGCTGAAGGTTTGCTCAGGCCGCGACTTGCCTTGTGTAAATGTTTTGCACTGTACTGATTGAAAAATGATTTCTAGACTATGTAAACACAGCCGCCCCCTCACACACAACTAGATTTTTTCATTGGCTACCTCTTATATTGTAATCAATTAATGATGGACCTGTAGAAATGACCCAGGATTAAATGTAATTAAATCATGTTACAGTAGTATTTATAACAAGTGTTCTATTAAGCTTTATATTTAGGTTTTCTTCAGGTTTTCTATGTAGGTTTACACTCATGGCCATGTTCATTTTCTGCTCACACTGAAACACACTCCAGCATCAGTCTGCACATTTTGAAAAACTCAAATTCTTCACCATAGAAGGCTGGGTCTAGAATTCATAGCTCTAGTGATATCAATAGCATGCAATGTGTTAATAATTAAATTAAATTAAATTAAATTTTATTTATATAGCGCTTTTAACAATGGTCATTGTCACAAAGCAGCTTTACAAAATGAAATAAATGTGTGTGTATGAATGTGTGTGAATGAAGCCAAGAGTGGCGGCTACAGCGGCAAGGAAAAACTCCCTCAGATGGCGATAGGAAGAAACCTCGAGAGGAACCAGACTCAATCAGGGAACCCATCCTCATTTGGGTGATAACAGATACAGATTATATAATACAGCATTTTTTGTTTATTTAATTTCCCTTGAAAACAACTATTATATATATTTTTTGTTTTGAGATAATTAAGTCATTATTTTGAGATAATTAAGTCATTATTTTGAGATAATTAAGTCATTATTTTGACTTAAATTATATAATATTTTTAAAATCAGGCTGGCAGAAACAGGGTTCCATAGATGGGTCAAAATTTGAATGAAAAATAAAGTTAAAAAAATTATCCAAAGATTGAGTGGTAATGGGACTTTCTGCTTGCAAGACATAGTAAATCACCAACGTTATTCACATCAGACAAACATTACTTAAAGCTTTCATCTTTGAGAAAGTGGAGGAAATCAAGCTCCACTCTTGCCGTTGATCCACAAAAAATTCCACAGGTGTTTCTGTTTATCTTTCTGTGAGAATACGCAACGCTGTGGGTCTGAAAAGATGTAAAGCTTTTTAAGAAGCTGTTACAGAGCAAAGGTAAAGCAGACAAATGTATTTGCAAATACAGAGTGAACCAGTACACAAAAATTTGACGAAATCAGACAAAAGGAAGCGAATTACTTCTAAGGGTTAATCTCAGGTTCTGAACCGCAGCTTTTGGCAGCAGAAAGTATGTCCAGCGAGCCTCTGCGTGATGACCTCACTCGAGTTCGGACAACGTCATGTTTCCATGACAGCCCCTGACGTGCTCCATTCACATTCAGCACCACATCTGAGACAGGATCCTCCCGTCTGACTGTAGCTGCACAGCTGGCCCTGATTCTGCTCCCCACAGACTCCCTTGATGGAGGAGCTCCAATTAACCTCATTCATCCTCGCCGCACTTCACTTGCTCACTCACTTTAAGTGTGTCAAGTCAAGTTTGAGAGCAAACAAACAGTACCTAACCCACATACGAAAAAGTTTCCATTTCAAATTCGACTTTAAGCCAGCTTTTGAAGGATGATATGAAGCTCCTCTCGCGTTTGATTTATCTCTCTTTCCAGAGAGAATGATTGAATGATTTTGATTATTGCTTTAATTTTTGTTTGGAATGTAAATGTGGCTTACAAACACCAGTGAACTCCCTCTGGGTCTGATGCTGAGAGAAAAGCCTTGATCGCTTGGAGAGTACAGCACACACAGCTCCATGTGCCCTCTGGTGAGCCATATTGCTCATGAACTATTCAACACACCTTATGTTGAGTTGTAGCAGAGGATGCTGTCTGAAATGTGACAAAGTGTAGTACCAGAAGGCAAGATAATGGGTTACATACTCCATTGTCTCCACAGGTTTGACTTTCAGTGAATGGCTACATGAGTGAAAAAAATGTTAAGGGAAATAGTCTTATGTTCCAACCTCAATCTGTCACACTTACTACCTTCAGAAGTCATTGATTGGCTGAGTCAGATGCATTAGGGTCTGGAGGGTGTGGAGACAGGAGATCATCATAAGTAAATGTCCAAGAGGAGGCCTGGTTTCCACTGTTCCACTGTGTTATGGAGAACAAATATGTGCTCCTTCCCAATTTCTATATTTCTGCATATTTGTCACAACATGATTTTTTTTTTAATTTATTGAAGCAACATGGTTATCTAACACCCACTGGCCCTCACTCAATCAAGCAGTTAACCAGATTCAGTTGATAGCTGCATGAAGGGGTGGTCCAAGATCCATCAACAAGAGTTCTTTAACCTGATTAAACATGTGTCTCAGTGCTGTTAGTATTGCCACAGGAGGCTTCACCAACTACTAATGTTGCAATCTACAGCTACAGCCTTTGTGAAAACATTCCCCTTGTGTGAAAACATCCAGAAAAATATATTTGTTGCCACAAAAAAAGCAAAAAAAAGGCAGAGAAAATATTTGCAGTTTCTGTTGTGGGGATTTCGGTTCTCAACAAAAATCTGTGTGTGACTAAACCTGCGACTGCTGATCTGCGCAAAGCTGGGGGTTTACTGTATATAACTTTTTGCTTATGTCCTTTATGTAATATCCTGATTTTAGATCTTTCTATGAAATGTGTCGGTTATGCCAGAGCTGACAGTAAAGCCTTTTGAAATGATGTGCTGTGGACTGATAAGCCAAAAGTGGAATTGTTTTTCATGCTTGGGTCCCATTACATCTGGTAAAACACTAATGTATCATTCCATAATAGCTACATCATACCAACAGTCAAACATGGTGGTGTAGTGAGGATACTTTGCTGTTTTAGGATCTGACAGACTTATCAGTGAGTGATGAATGAACAGATGGAACTGTTCTGAATTAGTCTCTCTACCTGAAAATCCTGCAGGAGAATGTCTGTTCATCTGGAGCTGAATTACAGTTATCTTATTCAAGACAACAATCTAAAGCATGTTCACTTTTGAATGACTTTGGATCTACATGTGACTTAATCAAAGTTCAGACTAGAGCTCCACTGAGATGTTTAAATGGGCATCAGTTTGTTTCCTGAGTGTTGAATTTGCATATTAATGTCCACTGCTGTCGTTAGAGGGAATGTGGTTGTGTGTGCTAGTGGAGAACTCCTCAATGGCTGGTATAGGGCCTTTCACAGCAGTGTTTAATGCACAAACCTTTTAATTCAGTTTGATTGTAATTTTTGTTTACGTGTTTTGTCACTGAGAAAACAGTAGTTTGTGTAAACCTGGTAATAGGGATTTGCCTTTGACATTAGCATCAAGTTAACTGTGATGAATACTGTAATTTTATAGCAACTCTTTGGATTAACAGCTTACTGTTAATCAAATATAAGTGAAAGTGACCATTTGTCATACGTGAACACACCACAGCACACAGTGTGAACAGCACAAAATTCAACCTCTGCA
>JBBPCW010000106.1:2359756-2372806 GCA_037974425.1 Phenacogrammus interruptus | reverse complement strand
GACACTGAACCGCTTGAATTTCAATACAAACAAACAGAAAACATGGGGTGTTCTAAAACTTTTGACCTGTAGTGTATATGGGGATAAATTGGGTCGTGCCATTTACAAATGAAATGAAAGTGAGAGACTAGTGGATAGATTCTTGTTTCCACACATCTGGAGCTTATTGTGGTTTCATTTTATTCTAAACTGATTTTAACACAACCTATGAATAAGAATCCTTGTACCCCTATTTTTTAATTGCGTTGTGTCTGAGGCACATGTGTATAGTGATTGTTGCAACATATCAAATGTTAGAGAAAGAAAATGCAGTGATGAACATCATGTATTGTCCCCTCAAGGATCATTATCCTGTATTCTGTTCTAATGCCCAACCCTAGATGATACAGTTAGGGTCATTCAATCCAGGAAATGATGAAGATCTGTTATTCTTGTGGTAGTAAATTGTGTCACAGTACATATATTTGAGTGTTTGATAACTAGACAGTATGATGCATTCATATTTACACCAAAATGATCATGGCACATTAGGGGTTGCACAAATATTAATACTAGTCAACAAGTTGCAATTATCAAAAAATGTCAGAGTATTTAATTAGTAGATTGCTGATATAGCTCAGATGTGCACTGTTTTTAGCAGATTTCAGCAGCACATCGCCAGAGCTACACAGACCATCTGATGTAAGCTGTACAAATAAAATCACCACAGCTCTCAGAATCTTGCCTCTCACAGAGAATTTTAAGCTCCGTCTGGCTATCTGCATTTATCCGATGGGAACCAAACATAGATTGGGAAAAGCAGCAGCAGAGCCCTGTATCCAGTCCTTTTGGAAGATAACTATGATACTGAAAACGTTGCACGCATCTCTACCTGAAAGGGCGAAGGTGTTTAGTTGTTGGGGACTGAGTGAGTGAGTATGTGTCTGTGTGTTTGTGTACACAACATGTGTGCATGTTTGAAGTGGGTGGGGGGATAAGAGTCCTTCATCAGTGGACTGCTGGCAGGCGGCTGCTCTCAGAAGACCGGGGCTCCGGTACACTGATTCCACACACACACACACACACACACATCATTCTCCCTGACCTACATAGAGTGCAAGAGTGTGGAGTTAGGCAGAGGTAGAGGACAGAGCTGGATCTAGGCCTAGATCTTCTCTGGAAGGAAGCACGACTGGCACAACAAACTTACTCAATTACACACACACGCCTCCACCCTCAATCCATATGCATTCCTTATCCACTTTATTAGGTATATCTACACTTCCATTAATCAGCTTTACTGACCATATAAATGTGCTTCATACTTTACAATAACAGACTGGAGTCCATCTGTTTCTCTCTGTCCGCCCCTTTACCCTGTCTATCACTGGTCAGGTCTATCACCAGGATCCTTTCTGTACAGTTTTTAAAACAAAACAATATAAATATCATTTATTACATAGTTTATCAAATTGATCGTATTTATAATCAGCCTACTAAGTTTTCCTCAACTTTTCTACTCCTCATTTGAATCTGTAAGGTATATTAAATAGCAATATGATTAAGTAGCAATATGATTGGGCAAAGAATGTTAGCTAAGTTAACCAGTGATAAACATTTATCTATTCATCATAGAGACTTCTGATTTCTCAACTCCTTCATTTAGGTTTTGTCGACTACCTGTATATTAATCCTACCGGTGAAAGGAGTATTTGGGTGTAAATTTGACCATTGCTGTATAGAGGTGAAAAGAGCACACAGTGAAGCAGATCTTTTTCCATGATGTAGATTCTTATTTCACTCTGTCTCTCTCTGTAGTGTACAGTCAGTAGTCAGGGGGCGAGTCCTTGCTCCACTCTGACCAGCAGTACAGCGTCTCCCAGTGCTGAAAGTCCATGCTCCAGCCTGCCCTTGGGCTCAGGCTCCACGGAGAGACCCCCTCTGTGCCGCTCCGGACCCTGCACCACCACTGCGAGCAGCACCACTACTACCACCACCACTCCCAGTTCTACACTAGAGAGCAAAGACAGTGGCATCATTGGTGAGACATACACACACACACACACACACACACACACATATGTCTTGATCAAATTATCTGTACCACTCTATACCATCACTGGGCAGCTGGTGGCCTAGTGGTTAGGGCATTCGCCCTGCGGCCAGAAAGTCCGGGTTCGATTCCCAAGACCGATAGGCACCGCTGAGGTACCCTGAGCAAGGTACCGTCCCCACACACTGCTCCCTGGGCGCTGTGTTCCTGGCTGCCCCCTGCTTCACTTGCTGAATGGGTTAAATGCAGAGGAAGAATTTCATGCTGTTCACACTGTGAGCTGTGGTGTGTTCACATATGACAAATGTTCACTTCACTTGTCACTTCACTTGTAGGCTCTGTCTTGTAACAACTAACTCAGTAGAAGGAAAAGCCACACTCACAGTTACCTTTTCTTTAAATAAGCTGTATTATGTCACATCACAGAAAACATGTAAGTGGAACGTACTGAACCCCTTGGAGAAATTTGAGTTTTATACCTTTGTTTAAAAATTCTATAAGTAAGTACAACTGAAGCTATTTAGATCAAATAAGAAAATAAAGATAACTATTTAACATCACCTGCTGCTATCTCACTGTATTGCGTTCATCATATTTGCAGGGCACAAACCCTACGTCACTTTTCATAACACACTAATAATCTGTTATTTAATTATATCTGTTATAGTTACTTGTTATTTTTTGTTATATACTGAACAAAAATAAAACTTTTGTTTTTGCTCCTATTTTTCATGAGCTGAACTCAAACATCTGAAACATTTTCTTCATACACAAAAGACCCATTACTCTGAAATATTGTTCACAAATCTGTCTAAATCTGCGTTAGTGAGCACTTCTCCTTTGCCGAGATAATTTATCCCACCTCACAGGTGTGGCATATTAAGGTGCTGATTAGACAGCATGAATATTGCACATGTGTGCCTTAGACTGCCCACAATAAAAGGCCACTCTGAAATGTGCAGAGTTTTGCCTTACAGGGAGGGTCATAAAACCAGTTGGTATCTGGTGTGGCCACCATTTGCCTCACGCAGTTCAACACATCTCCGTCGCATAGTTGATCAGGTTGTTAATTGTGGGCTGTGGAATGTTGGCCCACAGCCCAAAATGCATATCCAACATGCCAGACACCATCAAAAGTGAGCATTTGCCCGCTCAAGTCGGTTACGACAACGAACTGCAGTCAGGTCCAGACCCTGATGAGGAGGACGAGCATGCAGATGAGCTTCCCTGACACAGTTTCTGACAGTTTGTGCAGAAATTGGGTGGCTGGTCTCAGAGGATCATGGAGGTGAACATGCAGGATGTGGAGGACCTGGGCTGGTGTGGTTATACGTGCGGTTGTGAGGCCAGTAGGATGTATTTCCAAATTCTCTGAAACAGCTTTTGGTAGAGAAATGAACATTAATTTTACGGACAACAGCTCTGGTAGACATTCCTGCAGTCAGCATGCCAATTGCACACTCCCCAAAAAGTTACTACATCTTTGGCATTGTGCGGCATGATCATACTACACATTTCAGAGTGGCCTTTTATTGTGGCCAGTCTAAGGCACACCTGTGCAATACTCATGCTGTCTAATCAGCACCTTGATATGCCACACCTGTGAGGTCGGATGGATTATCTCAGCAAAGGAGAAGTGCTCACTAACAAAGATTAACACAGATTTGTGAACAATATTCGAGAGTAATGGGGAGAGTAATTTTGTATATGTAGAAAATGTTTCAGATGTTTGAGTTCAGCTCATGACAAAAGTGTTGCGTTTATATATTTGTTCAGTGTAGTTATTTTCCATTTGCACAATTACTACTGTTTTTTTCCCTTCTTTATTTTCTTATCTTTATTCCTTTTGTTGCACTGAGCATGTTTATGACAAATTAATGTCAATTAGGATAAATAAAGTTCTTTATTAACTTCTTATCCTATCTTATCTTATTTTATCTTATCTATTACTGGAAATTAAATTAATTTATTACTGTATTTATCCTGCTTATACCAAAGAAAATGCCTGTGCATATATTACAGTACAGTCTATACAGGGGTAACATCAGTATTTTACATTCTAACACTGTGGGAGACAACAGTTCAGTGTAAACTGTACAGTCCAGATACGAGTTTACCTTTACATTTTTAAGGGTAATTCATTAAGCTTAGTTTGAAATGAAATGTGAGCATTTATGGGGGCATATTTAGGGTTTACACTATAAAAATAGGCATTTTTAGGCATTGATCACTATACGTAGGTGCTTTTGGAACATTTACTGTATATACACAGTGTATTCCTTAAATATTACAGCGCTGCTTGGTAACATCACCACCACCAGTTCACACTGAAACCACTACTAACCCTTGCTTAGTCATGCAGAGCTTCAGAAACAGCAAACAGCTGCTGCGATGTCATTCCTTCAAGATCCTTCTGTCTTGTCTGTCAGATTTACACCGCTTGCTGTCTTTTGATGTCAATGTATGTCTTCCCTCATGTAAGAGGAGCAGCCAGGATTCTGGATCAGTTGGATAATGAACTTAATCATTTTTATGTTTCTATATGGTTCTAGACTATAAGCCGTGTCTCAATAAATTTGTTTTGTTTATTTATTTAATTTATTATTCATTTACATTATTTGTTCATATTTAGGAAACATAACTGTATAACATATATTTCCCCTTAGAACTAATTATTATGTTATAAACCAACATTTATTCAGTTTTCAAAATAAATAGGACAGTACTGATTCATTTTCAGTCTTACATACTTACATGCAAAATCATGTTACCTATGTCTGGGTTGTTGAATAGGGTCTCCAGATATTTAGAAAAAGTAATGTTTGTATGTTTCTGTACAGAGGAATGTGGCACATCTTGTCAAAATCTTTGACAAACACACACACAAACACAGGCACGCACACATACCATCACTTTTCATGACTCAGGGCACTTGAGGAATCATTCCATTTACTGTGGTTTTGCTGGGTTCTTAGTAAAATAGTCAAATTTCAAGTTTTTTTTTTCTTGTGCTTGTAACTGCAGTATCATAAAGCCTGGGGTGTGCTCTGGTGAAACTGGGACGGCCTTGTCTTTATTTCAGGTCTGCCTGAGCTTTCTTGAAGTAGGACACCAGTACTTTTTTTTTTTTTTGCATTCCCAAAATAGTGTTTTTTATTTGGATGCACTAAGAAAAGGTCAAAGGGACAAGTGCACAAAGCAAACATTCTCCACAGATTATTTTCTGAGTTCATCATGTATATCTCACAATTTTTAAGCTCCTGATACAGAAAGTGAGGATTAACTCCTTAAACTCCAGAGGTCTGTATGTGACCCACACTTGAATTCCCCACTGTCCTCAATATTTAGATATTAGTTTCATAGTAGTCACTGAATAATAAGCCTCAAGATTAACATTTTACTAATCAGCCTGCAGTATAAAGGGTTAATTAATATGTGGAGTCATGTCTCTCACTATTTTTATCTTGCGCTCTCCTTTCTGTCCTTTCTTCCCTGTCTTCTCCTCTATCTGTCCTCCATCTCCCTCACACTCTCTTTCCCTCTATCTCTATCTCCTGTAGCTACAGTTACCAGCTCCAGTGAGAACGAGGAGCGCTGTGGCTCAAGTCTGGAGTGGGGCAAAGACAGCAGTGGTGGTGCGGCTGTGAGGGACAGCAGTCACCATGCTCCTCCACTATCTGCTCCAGGCCCTGCTATGGATCCGGCAGTGGCCAGCGACACCCAGCCCAAGTCTGTTCCTGCTGCAGGGCCATCGCCGGCTTCCTCACCCTCTGATGGACCTGCACCCTACCACAGCACCTCACTCGTCATGCCACGACCCAACTCAGTGGCCGGTCAGTCAGCTATCACATTACTTATTTTTAATATTTTTAAATACCATATTGATCCCGGAGGAAATTACTTGAGTACATTGCTAGTGTCATCACTGAGGCACTGTTGAGCAAGGTACTGTCCCCACACACTGCTCTCTGGGCACCCCTCGTTGGTGGCACCCCACTGCTTCACTTGGTAAATGAGTTAAATGCAGGAAAATAATTTCACATTGTTCACGACAATGGCGCCTGGGGAGCAGTGTGTGGGGACTCTTTAACCACCAGGCCACAAGCCTCCATACATTTAAAAGCTAAGAGCCCAAAATTCAGTTGTTGACCTGCTAAAAATATTCCTGTGCAAATTGATCTGATCCTAGCAAAGTCATGTGCTCTGATGTGGCGCATCATTTATGGTACAAAACGTCCTTTGATCAAATCAGTCCAGCTTGAAACTGCTGTGCAGAGGGTTTGCACAACTATTTGTTTACTTGTTGAGTAGTCATTCAAAAAGTAGTTGACTAGTTGCCATTCGCGTACTTAAAAACATATAACAGATGCATTGTGGATATCTGTTGCAAGTTTGTTTTTGTGGATGTGTCATGCTAAGCTTTCGGTGACTGTACTGTCTGTATATCAGTAAGAGTTCTCAAAGTCTAAACAGTCAGGGCTATGAAGGCAGTGAGGGTGAAAAACGAATTTCTCTTCTTTCCTTCTGCATGTTTGTTGCATTTATTACCGCAGCTGTATTTCAGTCACACACCTTAATGTCAAATTGACCGCTACCCACATTGCTGCGTATCGCTTTTATTAGTCAACTATTTCGACTAGTCTCTGCATCCCCTACTCCCATGGCCTTGAAATGTGTCCTCTTCTAAACAGCAATGACAGACATGAAAATAAAAGACAGACAACTGGAGTCAGGTGCCTGATGTTTGTAATGCCAAATATGATTTGATTTATATTATATCTAGCTGTGAAGTAGATACAGAATCATAATAGCCAGAGCAACTGAATAAGGTTAGAATTAAAAAGGTATAGTGATATTGCTCTGTGTCTATGTTTCTTTATAATGTAAAATGGATATAAATGTATCTCTTCCTCAATTATTCCACTTTTTAAAAACTGCCTTAAGGTATATATTCTAATGTTTTTTTGTGAGAGCAGACAGCTTTTGGGATTTGCTATCTCTCCACGGCTGTCTGCATATGTATATGTGTGTGTGTGTGTGTGTGTGTGTGTGCGTGCGCAACTTAGGAAAGAACAGTAGCTTCTTCCGTGTGTAAGCGCGCGCGTGTGTGTGTGTGTGTGTGTGTGTGTGTCCCAGTGGAGAGAACTTGCTGAAGCGCCTCACTGATTCTGCTGCTGCTGTTGGAAGGCATGGAAACATGTGGCTTTCCCTTCCTGCTGCAGTTAGAATTCCCCAGAAGAATCAGGCTTTCTTAAAACTGTTGCTGACTGAACATTAAAGAAAACTGTTTCTGAGGGCAGAACATTATGGAAAAGGATATGGACATATAACTGTCACTGTATTTATTTTTAATTTAAGGTGAAATTTTAAATGAGGATGAATGTTAGTGGATTTCATATTGGTAATGCATATCAGACCATATGTTCCGGGTAATCTGATTCTAAATAGACAGTGTGAATACACTGTGATCGGATCAGTGGCGGTCAAGAAAGAAAAGGACCTCATACGACACTAAACGAAAACACTGCATGCATTTTGCCATTGCTGAAGCCAAAGACACTCAGCTGCAAACAGAAAACCAGCATTGCAGAGTGACTGAGCGATCTGAACAATGCTCAGCCTCATCGAATTGATGCGGGAGGGACAATAATCAATCCCCAGAAACACACTGCATTCACCTTGGTTCCAAAATTTGTACATTCATACTTGCAGAAAAATGGACAGGAAGCTGATCCAAGCCATTATGATCACAGTGGTGTTTGAGTCTTATATACTAGTATCCCAAATAAATACAAAGTGTGTTGGAAGCTGTAGTTTAGTCTCACTATGAAGAAAATCTATAGACTAACTGATTTGTTCATTTTATAAATAATGAGATACATGGAGAATACTCTGGTATTAGTTGCAGCAAGAGACAGACATAGTAAATGTGATAAGATCAGGAAGAAAGATCTCTAAAAAATCTGCTTGTAGACTGGTTAGATATGCAAAGCAAAACCCACATATCACCCTCAAGGATCTGAGAGAACATTTGGCTGGCATAGAAAAAGTGATGCTCTGGTCCACTGTGCAGTGTAGTTGAAGAAACATCATCCACATGGACGTGTCATAAGAAGTTAGCTGTGATCTTATCACAAAAGTATGCAACACACCAGAGGCATTTTTGAATTAATGGCTGTGGTCTGAAGATATATAGATTGAATCCGGTTGCCAAAGGTATGTTTGGAGTGAACCAAAGAAATTAAGGTTGGATACAAAAAGACAATGATCCAAAACATACATGTTGATACAGGTTTTTGGAAAGACCTGGTTTTGCCATCCCCACCTTTGAATATTACTGTAAATTGTTTTGATCTTTTCAGATCTTTGTTTAGATCTTAAACATGTTGTGCGTAAAGGATGCCCTATAATAGGGCATTCTACAAAAATCTGGAAGAAAAACACTGTTAATATGTCCGTGGTTTAGCGCTTTAAAGGAGTGCGTACAATGTTTCACTCCCTCTTGTCTATGGACTGCATATGATGGCAGGGATCTGGCATTTTTCCCAGCTGAGACCATATCTTGGTGGGCTTCAGTTCTGCTCCCTGCTCCCCTAAGAGCTCTTCCAGACCCCGGCTGACCCACAACAGAAGCATGAAGGGAGGGAGAAAGGCATGATGTGTCCATAAGAGGACTGCAAACAGCCATCTGACAGTAACACTCCCCACCCCTCTATACCCCACAAACAAGTGCAACGTGACGAGCATCCATCTGTAGAGATTACGCCTTTCAACCAGATTAGATTACACAGGGGAATGAGGGATAGAGGGGGTGCGGCTGAGCACAGTGTGGCAGAAAAACATGAATGAGATAGAGAACAGATGAATATATATTGCTGCTTTTGTGTGGGTTTGGGTGGTTGATGCGTTTTGAGCCATTGTATAAATACTGTGCGTGTCTGTGTTTGTGCGTGTAAGTGTGTGGACATGTGTTATCCTGTATTCCATGAATGCAGTGGCAGATCATGGATGCCTGCCTGGTAACAGCACAGCGGTGGTGTGTGTAATCTATCCACTCTGCTGTGTGCCAGCCAAACACACAGCTCTAAAACACACTATTTTTTCTTTCTCTCTCTCTCTCTCTCTCTCTCTTTCATTCAGAACACACACGCGCACACATTCTCACACACACACACACACACACACACACGCGCGCACACACACAAACACAATTCCTCTGTGCTTCAAAAGTGCTGAGGCAGTGGAGCGCTCTGCACTTGAGGGACTTTAATTGGGGTTTAATTTCTTGGCTGTTCTCTCCAGCACTGAGAACTTCTGATCCTGTCATATAGTCACACCAAACTGAAGCTTAAAGAATCTTTCTCTTTTTTCCCTGTCCTCTCTTCCCCTTTTCTTTCCTCCACATTACTCTCCTTTTTCCTTTCTTATCTTTCTTTCTTCCCTTTCTCATCCTCTCATTCCACAATGCTTTTGTTTCTTACCTCTCTTTGTGTCTCTGCTCCTCTCACTTTCTTTCCATCTCTTTGGCTCTCTCTCATTCTCTCTCTCTTTCTCTCTCTCATTCTCTCTCTCTCTCTCTCTTTCTCTCTCTCTCTCTCTCTCTCTCTCTCCTTCCTTCTCTCTCTGTCCTCTCTTTTTTTCTCTCTCTCTCTCTCCAGCCACCAGTAATACTAAGCTAGAAGAGTTGAAGTATTTGGATGAACAGAGGAATGCTCCAATGCGGTCGTCTATGCGCGGGCCCTGGCACGGTGCGCACACCAGTGGCCGCAACCAGGAGACCAAAGGTACAGCTCTCAGTGTCCACCTTCACATGCAATTCATACCTGTACCTGCCTTTGACCCACTGAATCTCAGACCTACTTTTATAATGTATTTTGATTTCGTGTTCTTTTCAAATGCAGGGAAATGATTTTCTATGGTATGTGAATATGAAATTCATATTTAGCATTTCTCTTACAAATTATTCAGTATCTACTATGAAATTATGTAGTGATAGAGAGCAAGTGCATCCACTTACATGCCCTTAGGATTTACAGAGGTTAAATATGTATATCAAAACATGTACATGTAGATGTGTAAATCTTATTATTGTGTAGAGCTGAAGCGTCAATGTTTTATGATCTAAAAATCTTACACCTTTTAAACTGAAAAAACACTAATTTTTATTAAGCCTGCATAAAGCTGCAAGAAGGTTTTATCTGACTTGCAGCTAAATCTTTGCAGACAGGTGGGAAGTGCATGTGTGTGTAATGGAATCCAGGCCTGATAGGGGACCTGAGCTCAGATGTGAACAACAGCTTAATGTTCATCCCAGCCCTGTTATCATGAAATATGTGAAAATAGTGGTCTTAGAACACCCATCACAATAAAAGTCAGAGATTCTAAGAAGTCTGATTGTGTCTGTGTTTGATGTTTTAACCTTTCAGCTCGTTTCACTGCATACAAGCCAGCGGACATCATGCTCAAGCCCCTCCTGTTCGAGGTGCCTAGCGTCACCACGGACGCTGTGTTTATAGGACGTGATTGGCTGTTCCAGCGTCTGGAGGAGGTGCTGATGGGTGGTGGTGAGGTGGTGCCAGGGCGTGGGGCCGTCGTGGTGGGCAGTGTAGGCTTTGGAAAAACGGCAGTCATCTCCAGGCTGGTGGCTCTGAGCTGTCACGGAGGCCGGATGAGACAGATCGCCTCCAACAGCCCTGGAGCATCTCCCAAGAGTAAGAAGCACCTCCACACACTCCTAACACATCAGAACAGATGGCTCACTCAGTGCTTATTAACGTCAGGACGAGCACACTATAACTCATGCTGTAGAAATGGCCACATACTAAATTGTGTACCTAAATATGCAGTGATGTATATTTTGCAACTCAGATAGGAACACACTAGTATGAAGTGTATCACACATAATGCAGTTGTTAGTGGTGTTAATGCTATGTGCTGTGTTTTCTTTAGATTATGTGCAGTACACTGTAAATAAGACATTATTGAGAATTCAAAATATTAATAGTCAATCTGATGCATAAAGATTTTTAGATTTTTCTGAACAGCTACCTTTTACTGTGTGTGTGGAAACAAAACACAGCCAGCTTGGCTTGGTCTAAGGTTTCCCCCAATGTTCAACATCATTCTTTCCATGCCGATTATTAGTAGTTGTTTGCATATGTATTCAAACTTAGACTTACAACCACAGGACACAGTTCTCCTACCACTCATCACTGGATTTTAACCCTAACCCTAACTTATATCCTTCTTTTGACTATGCTTCCATTGTGACTGCTAAGCACAATGAGCTGTAATATAAACTGCCTGGATCACTGTGCACTGCAATTGCATAATGTTTGATAAACCCAGCAATGAGTTTATAGGCTCTGCCTACTTTTCCATTACACCACACCATCCTGATTAAACGTTTAAATAAACTGAACAGAGCAAGTGTCACTGCGCAGTGTCTGGATTGGTTTGATGCCACGGTCAGGTCAGGGTGATTGATTGTCCATGCCAAGTGCAAACAAGACCATACCAAGGTAATTAGTGTTACCAAGGTAATTAGAGTCTTTTTCTTTTAATCAAATATTGTGTTGATCACAGCAGTGTTACCCAGTCCAGTCTCGAAACTGTGTGTATTCATCACACCTCCCGGCAGTGCAAACGTGTTATTTTCTATTAAAAATACACCTGGTTGACTCTACATTACTTTCTCAGGATCATTATAGGGCTCGTGCATATCACATTTATTTCCTGCAAACAGTTGTGGTTGTTATTTCTGCACTAATTTGGGAAGTTAAAAAAGAACAAATGTTTTTAAGCATTTCATGCTCATTCCATAGACCTAGGTCCATGCAGAACTTTAACTCAATATCTGCTTCAGACCAAAACGGCTCAGAACATCAGCCTTGGTTGATTTTTTGCATTGTTTTGGCTGCTTGGACCCTGCTTCTTGAGGTCCTTGAGACTTTTCTCACTCTCATTGGCTGTTTTCAAAATTCAAACGATCGTGAAGATGTTGGGGTGTCGGCAACAGCTTGCAGAATAAAAATTGTGTCTGCAAACCACTCACAAAACATGAGTGCTCTTCAAGGTCATGCACAGCAATTTGTCAGCAAGCTGCCTGGAGGGAGGGAGCTGTGGGCAATTCCAAAAAATAGTCTGTGGCTGAAAGAAACAGGGCAAATCAAGTGCATTCTGCCTACCCTTCTGGTCTGTACCTTGTATAGTGTATTAGATAACATCTCTAGCCTTCACCCAGCAGAGTGGCGTTTAAACCCCTGTATTAACAAGCTCATCATGCAGGGATAAGTTTCCAAGTTTGAAAACTCAAAAGTAATCATTTGTTGAGTGTTCTCCAAAGTTTCTAACAGACAGTTTGACAAGTTTCACAGTAGTGGACAGCTGTGCCGGTGACTGTGCATGTGTATGTATGTGTATGGCAGGTGGGAGCAGAGGAAGTGACCCCCCTAGCCAGGGCAATCAGCTGAATCCACCTGCTCAAAGCCCCATGCGCAGCAGCAGCTGTCCCCCCACCCCAGACACACACCGGCACAGAGAGGAGGCCGTCAAACGCCTGGCCGGCAAGGTGCACACTCACACAAGCATGCACACGTGAAAACAAGAACATGAGAGATCAATGTATTGACAGATAACAGACACCTTTAGAAAGATGACGGAGAAACTTTTCATATCTAGAGCTGTACAGTCCAACTCTGATGATCTATAATTTGCATCTTTCATTTGAGATGAGCAACAGTCAACAGCAGTTTTCTCATATGATTGTTTACATTCACATTAATTTCCTGAATACAGCATTTCTACATTCTCAAATGTCTCCAAAACACAGTGTGAATGTGGCCTTACAGTCAAAGAAAATCACGTCTGATAATATATTTCAACTGGAATTTAATGTTGGCTGAAAAGCAGCACCTCCCATGCAATTTTGACACTTCACTCCTGTTCGTGTGTGTGTGTGTGTGTGTGTGTGTGTGTGTGTGTGTGTGTGTGTGTGTGTGTGTGTGTGTGTGTGTGTG
>JBBPCW010000106.1:2158924-2170006 GCA_037974425.1 Phenacogrammus interruptus | reverse complement strand
GCCGATACCGATGCCAGAGTTTTTGGTGGTATCGGCAGCATTTCCGATACTAGTATCGGTATCGGAACAACACTACTAGTAAGTCTGTTACTTAGTCTAATGTTTGAATGAATTCATGTTTTTTGAGAACAAGGTGGGTGTTATGTATACTGTGTAAAAGGAACCTGTGCAAATAGTTTAAATCCATTTTTCTCAGGGTGTGAGTGTGTTTTTCTGCTTTCAAAGTTCACATACATTCTAGCAAATATGAAAGCAGTAAAAAAAAGTGTCAAGATTTGTTTGGTTTGTAAAAATTAGTTGATATTTTGTGAGCTGGTGAAGAAAACACAGGTTCGGTTTCAGGTGTCTCTTCCTCCCAGAGAATTTCCATCAGCTCCTGATTTAATTTAATGAAGGACTGATTGAGTCAAACCAGGTTTCTGATGGAGTCTACAAGTAACACTGGGCTTCCACATGGAACACATTGATATACTGTACACATTAATACTGTACACTCACTTCTTAAACATTTTGCACAGTATAGTATAGAAATAATTATACATAAATTATATGGCCATTTTATATATTTATGCAAAAGACAAACAATTTTATTGTGTTAAAACCCTAGTTTCAGAGTTCTCTATTTTCTTGCATCAGCTTGTTTTTTCTCTTGCAAAAGTTTTAAGAATCCAGTGTGCTGGAATGCCACTAAGAGAACAGATTACGTTTAAATCTTATTGCTCCTTTAAGATTGTTTTATCCATGTGAGCTCCCTCCTGCCATCAGATAAAAGACGGTGCTCCAGAACAATGCCTGAGTTTAAACAATGGATTTCACACAGAGCTACGATAGAATGCTTTCTGTGAGCAGCTCTGACATCACACTGGCCTGTTTTCCAACACTCTGATTTCATTTTGACACTCTTGATTTTCATTTAAACACTGTACACCGATGCTAATGTGATTCAGACAAAACGGGTGTTTTAACTGATTTGACTTTTTAATATTCTTTTCCAGTATTTTCCTCCGTTACCATGTCCCTGGTCCCGCAAACTCAAGGCAACATCTGGCTCTTTGAAGACACAGTGTTAATAACACGTAAGACATCTGGTGTGTACACATGCTAATTCACCATCACCATTTATTTTTAGGAAAAAAGAGATGCTTACTGTACTAAAGTAAATACTGTCACATATGGGCCATGTAACTAATTTAAAGATCATTCCAGAGCTTTCGTGAACATTTTTTGTTAGAATTTTGAGG
Organism: Phenacogrammus interruptus; assembly: GCA_037974425.1. Classification (NCBI taxonomy): domain Eukaryota; kingdom Metazoa; phylum Chordata; class Actinopteri; order Characiformes; family Alestidae; genus Phenacogrammus; species Phenacogrammus interruptus. The sequence continues at coordinate 2,168,765 of JBBPCW010000106.1, read as the reverse complement.
GCATTGTGAGATTTAGATGATAAAATCAAATGATTCATGCAGTCCTGCACCAAACCAGCAAGAACCACTTCATTCAAATCTTTTCACTCAGATTACTTCAAAAATTATTGTCCTAACGTTCACATTTCTGTCTAAAGACCTTTTGTCTCAGCCAAGTGTCCAGTTCCCCAAGAGCCTCCTCTCACTCCCAGAGAACGCGACCGTCTCCATGGTGACAGCCTATCTGACCGTTCCAGCCCTACCCCCTGAGAAAGACAGTCACTTCTGTACAATGGGGGGCCAGAACAACAAAGGAGGTATGCAGATCTGGAGGCTACTTATGAGTCAATGTTAATGACCACACACAATCTTTAACCATAAAAGAGCAGGTGAATTTCAGCAAGCTGTTATTAATGGATTCATTGTTGGTCAGGTCAAGTCAATGATGACTACAATCTCACACCCAGTGTTCTATTGATTAAATAATAATGTTATGCATAATTGATTAAACAGTGCATCAGGTCTGTTTTTTTTACATAAAGAAAATGTTAATTATCCCAAGGGCCTGCAAGTGGGCCCACAGTAGTCCCTTGCTCTAATGACAAAACTTTAACATTAGTTTTGTATTTTAATATAAATACAAACAAAATTATGGTTTTAATTAACACCAGTGCAAACCAAACATTTGCAGCCAGAAAACAGTAGAATATAAACCTGTATATTTATTGTTCATTCATTATAATTTCAGGATACAGGAGTATCAGATTGAACCCTGTGGCAATGCTCAGCACTCAGTTGCTGTCCAGCGGAAAAGAGGTTGACATCAAAGGCCCCGTTCACCTCACAATTCCCTTACCGTACCACACCCGCTTCCATGCCTCCGACGCACTCCCTGCCTGGACCTTTGACATGACCACAGGTTGGTGGAGATCAGCTGTAAATAGAATGTAAATAATGGCATATTTCTGAATAGTATTGTCCCCTGATCCCTGCCATTTCCAACAGCCGAAGGTGTTCATTTGCCAAACTCTCTTGAGGCCTTTGCTGTGATCTAAGATAATCTAAAGCTTGGTGTTTCCTTTGTCCTAGGTACCTGGGTAAATAAAGGCATTGGCTCTGTTAGGATGGAACGAAACGGTTTGGTCTGGACCTATGTTGCTCCTCATCTTGGATACTGGATTGCAGCACCATCTCCTTCATCCAGTGGTAAGATTGCCATATCTTAGGCTTTCATTATAAGAATGGTTGTCATTTTTCACCTAAATATAAGACCGACCCATGCATAACCCTTACACAGCAATGTGCCAAAACATTATTAACGCTCACAGATGAAGAACTTTGACAGGGCTCAAATTGTTATGTTTCTCAGAGAATGTTTGAAACGGCAAGGCTTATTAAGCGCTTCCAGTCAGCAGCACCTACTGACAGTGGTCCCCCGGCCCAACCCTCAAAAAGTAACGGTTCTGGGCACCTACGGCTCATTGATTCATGAGGGCCACGAACGCTATCCCGTCTGGCCTGAAATGACAGAAGCGATACTGTGCCAGAAGTCAGCAAAATTTTTACAGCTGGTCACGAGATGAATATGTCACAACACAATGCATTGCATCTTTCTGAGTATGGGGTTTCAGTATGACCATGCTAGTCCATTGTCTTTAAGCACCAACAATAAGCATGCAAGTGTCAGAACTGGACCTTAGAGCAGTAGTCTGATGAATCCCAATCACCTGGATGGGTGTCTGTGTGCCATTTACCTGGAGCAGTGATGGAGTCAAGATGCACTTGAAGAAGAAAACTAGCTGGTGGAGGGTGTTTGATGCTCTGGGCAATGTTCTGCTACGTATACCCTTCATCCATGTGTTCATATGGATGTTAATGTGCCACCTGCCAAAATGTAAATTTTTTTCTGATGGCAGTGGCCTTTTCCCACAAAATAATGCACCTTACGCTGCACACTTCATTTGAAAAGGGTTTGAGAACCACAAAAGAATTTCTCAAACAAAAAAATAAAAACAAATGGCACTGGCCTCCAAATTTCCAGATCCCATTCCAATCCAAGCTTCAGCTGGATGACCTGGAACAGGAAGTCTCTACCTCAAAGGACTTGGAGGACTTAAAAGATCTGCTGCTAATGTCTTGGTACCAGAAGCTTTGTAGAGTCCATGACTTAGTGGGTCAGAGCTGTTTCTGTGGCACATAGAGGAACAATAGTACAGAACAACTGTCATGATGTTTTGGCCCATCAGTGTACAAGGCTATGGTTTACACAAGAGATGTACAAGGCCTCCATAATCTGTGTTCATCACCGCAGGCTTATTTGCCGAGCCTTGTGTGTTTGTCTTCTCTTGTACATTCTAACCCAGTAACCAGATTTCTGTCTGCAAAAATCTAGGTTACATGGGACATGCAACTTCAATGGATTTCATCTCATACCATACATACCTTCTTGTGGGCATCCTTGGCGGTACTCTAGTGATCGTCATTGGATTTTTATCTGCGATTTTATGTCACTGCAGGTAAGAGTTCACTTTTACCACCCACTTAGCCCTGTTAATATACAAATACACTCACTAACCTATACATCACACTTGACCAATCATGTCTCTAACTTAACTTAAGACATTAGCCTAATTACAACCATGTTCTTTGTGCTAATTTCAGCTGACAAATACAAAAACAGTGCTGACTACATGGACATTCTGAGTAAAGACATTCTGTAAATGACTCTCCAAGTAAAGCAGGACCTCTATTTCTGTTTGCTTTGCAGAGAATTGAGCCATGAAACTGAGCGAAGACGGCGGAACTCTACCAGATTGTCGGTTCTAAAGAAAGACCAGACTACGTCCACCAGCGCAGATGAAGTCCATGAGCCCTTGTACCACAATGGGGACAGATCTTACCCAATAGCCTCAAGGGGTGTAGGCCGTCCTGATGTATCAGCCTCCCCTCGACATCAGGCAAACTATAACATTTATGTTGAAAATGTTTGTCGACCTGCGGGGAATCTATATGAGAATATTGGAACTGCAGGGCTAGAAAACCTCAGGGCTCCTGTGTCCAACTTATATGTGAACAGTGATGAAGTAGCAAGGCTTCGAGAAATGTCTGAAAAGAACGGTTCACGGCAAGCTCTTGGAGAGAATGTGGTGTATCGAGACAAGCTGTTCCACATCTACAACCAGCCTGTGGCAATTGTACAAGCTCCAGAGCTCTTTAGTGCCCAGGGCCAGGCTGACCCCAATGGAAGCAGATGTGCCACCTTTCCTCGAAATGGGGCGGAGCACGGAGCACAAGCTGAGCGCAACTTCAAAGACAGTTTCACCCAGACATTGCCCAAAGTACCACAGCAGAACAGCGATGAGCAGCCTGCTCTAGAGGGCCCACCGACCTCCATTGCCAACCCTGGAATCTGGGGCCGCTACAGTCACCTGCTTGAGTCTGTATCTGTCCCCGGTACCCTGAATGAGGCAGCTGGAATGGGTCCATTCCGTGGTGAGCTTCAGGGAATCTCAGAGCAGACCCTGCTGGAGCTCTCCAAGGCTAAGCCCTCTCCACATCCTCCACGGGCGTGGTTTGTGTCCCTGGATGGTAAACCAGCAGCCCAAGTCCGCCACTCTGTAATCGAGCTTCAGGGGAGGCACCGTCCAGGCAGCAGCAATGACACAAGCCTAGATTCTGGGGTGGACATGAACGAGCTGCAGCAACTGGTGCGGAAGAGTGACCGAGAAGGACCCTCCATCACCAGCATGCCCAAAGTAGAGGGCCGTGGTCACGAGGAACAGGACTTAAGCAGCAGTGAAATTGGAAGTCCCGAAGATGCATCCCTGAGGAACACCCTAGAGGGTAGCAGCGCCGCCATCCCAAACATCCCTGAGGATAAGGATGCGGGCGACACATCCAGTGAATCTAGATCCACTCCGCCACCTCGCAGGCTGCGAAAGGTACGGGACAAAAAGCCCGATAAGAAAACAAATCGACACATGAGGGAGGAGAGACCACAAACGAAACGCTAGCGTGACATTTGTGACAGCCGTTGTGCTCAGCCTATATGGAGCTTTTCAGTGTCTGCCAAATATATCTGGTTTTAAACGACTTGCCTTATTATTGTATTGTCATCAAGAAAGTGGCCATGATTGATAAAACAACTTCTCATTACCACTGGAGCATTGCTTTCTAAAAGTCAATTTTGTCACCTATTTGTCACTCATACATAGAAGCTTTGTGCGTCATCATCCGGGGACACGTTTGTACAGTCTTAAGTTTACATAGTAAGAGCGTATTGCAATAGCATACACATTTACATCCAATTTAACTTTTTTTCCCCCACTGTGAACCCACTGTCTTCACCAACAGAGCTTTTAAAACTGATGGAGCCTGCAAAAGGATGTTTGCAATGGTATAATAATGTAAGTGTTGTCTGCTTGAGGTCGTCTCCTTTTTTTAAGTTCAAGTACAGATGTGAAATAATAAAGAAATGCCACAGAGTGCCATCGTAGGAGCAATTAAAACGTAAACCTCTAAGTAGTTATTTGCAATGTTGTAAAACAACAGCGGTTGTATTTACATCATGTATCTAACCAGAACATGATACACTAAAATCTGGCATTCAGACAAAAATTGAGTGCACTACAACAGGGATTTTCAAAGAAAAGAGGCCTTTGAGGTCAAGACCGTTTCACACAGTTACTGTTGTTAATCTTGTTTGAATTTGCATGCAGGTCATTGTGAAGGGTTTCTTTCCCTCTGTTGGATGATGTGTGTTACACGTGAGAATGTAGCAGCGAACATCAGCGATTTGCCTCAGGTTATGTCTTCTTTTACCAAGGCTTTCGTCCTGAATACTTCAAAGCTGTAATTAAAATGTACGCTTAAATGACCATAGTTCCAGCACATCATGATGTTTCTTTAGTGCATAGATGTTTTGGTGGGTGATATTAATTCACAAAAGTGACCAGTAGGCTATAATATATTCACTTTGCTGAATGTGCAATGATTTTTTTAATGTAGCACTGATATTTTGTTGATGGTTAGAAAGAAACACTAGTAGACTGTTACCAAGTAGCAGAAGCGTGTGGACTAGGTTTTGAAAGGCGGTTTGATTTTGACATTATGATGTTAAAATAGTGATGCATGACTGAAAGAAGCTGAGATCATTTTCTTTGTTAGTAGTGTCAACCAAATGTGTTTTGAAGTCACTTTTCATATCGTGCTGTGTATTATTTATGTTAACTGTAAAATACTGAAGGTGTTTTCTTTCTTTCTGAAGAACAAACCACTTTAAAAAGCGCTTAAGGGGAAAGCCCTGCCATTTCTTGAATGCTTTGCTGACTTGTGATTTGCCTTTTTTTGTGCACATCAATAAAGGAAGTAACCAGTATTCCTGAGTTCTGCTTGCCTAAGCAGTCTGCTTCGTAAAGGTCGCTTCTTAATGAAAACAGGCTGTTTATGGGATATAGAGATAATAAAGAGAGGTTGGAAAATGGTAATGGAAAAAAATATTGTACTGTTTAAGGTATATTAAACCACATAAATGCGTTAAGTGGACAAGAATACAAGCAGAATTTAGGATATGGACACTTTAAAAGCTTAACCTAAAGACTTATGCTTAAGGCAAATATAAATAGGGACGTGCAAAACAAAGCATTTTCCAAAATATAAAATATTTGTAAATGTATTTTTTTATTTCTCCCCAAACAAGTAGTTTTTATTTGGACTTTTAGTGCAATTTGAAAATGCTGGAAAGTGTTGAATTAAATAATGATTATGCACAGTGAGGAAGGGTGGATTTAAATAGCCTTATTTGGAAGACAAACATTATTTTTGAACATTTTTATTTCATAACTGGGATCACACGTGACACAGACGGAATAAAAAGTTTTTATATGAAGTTAAAGTGATCATTCGGTCATACGTGAACACACCACTGCATACAGCACGAAATTCAACGTCTGCATTTAACCCATTCACCAAGTAAAGCAAGGGGCAGCCAGGAACACGGCGCGCGGGGAGCAGTGTGTGGGACGGTACCTTGCTCAGGGTACCTCAGCGGTGCCTAGCTGTCTTAGGAATCAAGCCTAGACTTTCTGATCACAGGGCGAATGCCCTAACCACTAGGCTACCAGCTGCCCCTATGAGTAGGTGTAACCAAATTACTGACTGATAGCTAAAACTGAAAATATAAATCAAGGATAAGCAAAGAAAAAAAATCAGCTGAAATAAAGTTTTAACTAACACTTTAGATTAAAAAGGAAATACATCTTCAGTGAAAATGAAGTTTAAAATGCTAGTTTTATTGTTTCTCCAAATATGCTTGAAATCCTCAGCTCTTTTGATTATGAAGTGCTTGAAGTGCATATTCTGCTATTCTTGGTTCCTTGGGTGTTTAGAACTGACCGGTATGCTTGTCACCCACAGGTCAGGACTGCTCAGATCTCCACCACTGGGCTGGTGTCTTATGCTCCCACTACCTAATCTCGACGGTCTAAAATGCCCAGGAAGAGCACTGTTTTTGGGTTGGGCTGTACTGGTGTGCTCATTTAACTTCGGGAAAATGTTTTGTTTCCTGCCTGGAAACGATGTCTTCACACCCAATTTTCTCCTAGGAGTAGAGACTGGAGACGGTCCCAAACAACTCCTGCTCTGGTTGGATCTGGATTCTCTGTGATGACACTCTGTGGTGTTCTTTCCAGAATTTGTGTTGTTGATGAACAGGGTCTGGGTGCCCTGGGTGATGGATTCTGTAGAAAGTGGATCCAGTAGAGCTGCTGAAGATATGACAGATCTCTCTGTGCTCTGCAGGGTTGTCTTGGCAGCCCGATCCAGCAGGCCAAAGCCTGGAATGAACAGTTGTGTTTGCGGCTGATCAGGGAGGCCAGCCTCAACACCTTTAGCAGAAGCCCCTGGAGCCTGGACACCAACACTATTCCATGTGAGAGGGCTGTAGATGACATGCCAATCCAGTGGGCAACAGGCAGACTGGCGTAACCACATCTCGATACAATCAGCATGGAACTGCATTGCCAGGAAAAGAGAGGGAGCAGTGGTTTGGTATACACCCTGTCCTTTCAGGTCTATCTATTTAGGTCTGCCCAAATAATTTAGTTGGCACAGTGAATGATGATGAAGACAATCCCACCATTATCATTGTATCACTTTAACGAGTGCCTCACCGACATACAAGTTTGTACCGATTTCTAGGCTTTTTTAATGTCAACATGACTAAAAGAGACATTTACAGGCTTAAAAGCTATACTTGCCTGAAGGCTTAGCACTGTATAAACTGCATGCCTGAATGAATTATCACTGCAAACTATGCTGAGGCATCTGTGAGGCTGTGAAGACTTCAACAACACTTTTATTAGTTATGCATCAGACTGTTGTCTACTTTAGTATATTAAAAATAAATGTCACAATGTCAGACACTACAACAGTCTGTTTAAGTTATAACAAGGCAGTTGGTGGGTTGTGTGTGATGATTTAGGCGGCGGTTTTTAAAACACGCTAATTGGTGAGGTGGAAGCTTTTACTTGTGCATCACAGGAACCTCATTGGTCCTAGGTGAGGGTGGACAACACATTTGCCTTGACTGCATTGTTTCAGATTATTTTAATTATACTGAAAGTTACCTTGTGGCGACAGGGGAGAGTTCTAACATACTGGCCCAAACAGAAACTCTGAAGGCAGAAGCGGCACTGCATGCCCGGTTCCAGAAGTTTGGAACTCTGGCGAACTCGCATTACTGGTAAACTCCTCAAAACATGCTTTGGAACCACATCCAACACACTAGGAGGGCTGCAATATTGAAGGATTGATTTCTATTATACTGGGAGAGCAGGGCCAAAATAAATATGCAAACTATTATGAAAACTATTGTTGTTGAAATTTGGAGAATATTGGAGATCAGCACTTACTTAATGCACATCAACTGACTGTGTATCAGCTGTGCTTCACTGGGTTTATAGGCCATACCTTGCTCCACTAATTGCCAGGGTTGGTTTCTTTTCTGCAGAAACACAAGTTAAAGACACAAGTTCATAGATTAGCTAGAAAAGACTGGCAATCACATGACAAATTCATCCACTTAAAAACCATGCAAGGTCATGCCTCACATAATGACTCCATTTTTTCATGTGGAATTTGAGACTCACAGTTCTTGAAGTAAAGCTATGCTGAGGATGACAGCTTCTTTTAAAGCAGCCCTCACACAGGTGGAAATAACTGCACACGGTACACCTAGAATGTAAGAGTAGACTTACATGAGGGATAAAAATGGCAGATGGATGTGTGGATGTATAGTTGAATGAATGGACTTTATTGATCCCCTGAGGGAAACTAGGGTGCTACAGTTAAACAATAATACATGATAAATGCACACTGCTTAGGAAAACTATGGCAAAGCCAGTGCATTAACATTACAGTGCTGTGGTGTGTGGGATGTAAAATAAGTGTAAAAATACATAAAACATTAATGTGTGAAAAAACAGTTGTGTGTGCAACAGTTACTGTTTGTATAACAAGTTATTCTTCCCAATCAGCTGTTCTGAAAAAATTTGCTGTGAGGAAGCACAGTGGAGCCTGACAGCAGAGGGCAGAAAACAGCACTTTCTAGAACACAGTGGTGGAATGAGCCTGTCTAGGCACTCCTGAATATTGCACTACAGACTTGATGAGCAGAGTTGTTTAAAATGTCCTCTAATCTTTACACCATGCTCTTCTCCATCAATGCCTTTAGTGAGCCTAAAGTCACAGTTGGAAGCATGTAATTGGATGAAATTTGCTGTAGTGTTACCATTAGCCCCATGCCAGTATTCCCTCTACTAAACTATACTACTGTGGCTACTGTGCATGATTCATCAGACTGCCAGAGAGTGAGGTGTGATTCACCATTCCAGTGCACACATTTCCAACCTGTTCATTAAAACTGAACTCGATACCTCACTGTATTTAACCTGCTGTCTCTTATAGACATCAACAGAAACTAGCACACTGCTAGTCATAGTCTATTCCAGACATCTGCACACTTCAGATCTTGTAACTTGTTAATAATTTTGTTGATGGGGGTTGGCTTTTTATAAGATGTCCTACAGTGCTGCAAAAACTAACTGGAACCTGAATTTCTTGGAGAAGATCCCCCTAAGGGATCAATAAAGTTTATTTCTTTCTATATATCTATCTAAATATATATATATGTCTATCTATCCATCTATCTATACTTAAACTGACTTAGGCAATGGTGGAATGCTTTGACTGTGCCATGTTAAAAGTCTTAAGAGGTATTCTATATGACCCAATCTACTGCCAGTGTTTGTCTATGGAGACTGCATGCCTGGATGCTTGAATTTTTACAATTGTCAGCAACAGACATAAATCATTAGGAGAGATGTCCACATTATTTTCCTCACACTTCCTCACACCTGCAACATACTGTATTTACAGCTGCATCAATCAGTGGCTATTATTAACAGCTATGTATCTATTAGAGTAGGAAAAAGGTGCTGATAATGAGGGAGTTCACCTACTTGAAACATTTGCCAACTATAGGACAGACTCTGCAGCTATTGCATGGGATCCCAAGGTGTTTGTCCAGACGCTCTCTCTCTGACACGGTACACAGTTTGCCAACATTCTTCACCTGTAAATGTACAGAATAGTCATATATACAAACACCACACTTGCACTGTGTGTTTGGATTAGACTGTATCTTTTTTATTTCTACAGGGAGTGCAGAATTATTAGGCAAGTTGTATTTTTGAGGAATAATTTTATTATTGAACAACAACCATGCTCTCAAAAAACTCATTAATATCAAAGCTGAATATTTTTGGAAGTAGTTTTTAGTTTGTTTTTAGTTTTAGCTATTTTA
>JBBPCW010000106.1:2060039-2072829 GCA_037974425.1 Phenacogrammus interruptus | reverse complement strand
TTCCTGGCTGCCCCCTGCTTCACTTGGTGAATGGGTTAAATGCAGAGGAAGAATTTCGTGCTGTTCACACTGTGTGTGCTGTGGTGTGTTCACGTATGACAGAATGGTCACTTTTAAAGTTACTAATTTATGGCTATGTCACGGAACAGGAAATTCTGTGGCCATAAGACTGTCTCATTCCTTCTCTTTCTGTAGGGAACTTTGTAAGTGCTTAAGTCATCAATCTGTTTTGAATCAGATTTGTGCAATATACTTTAATAAACTCAACTTTTTAATCTGTGAATTAATTGAATGGTACATAGTTATTTGTTACGCTAGTGATTGCATTATTGTTTATCGTTTCTTGTTGTCTCATTGTCTTTTATTCTTTCTTGTTTCATTGAGCATGTGACAAGAATTTCCTTCAGGATGATTAAAGTTCTTTCTTTTGTAGTGGAAAGGGAACACTGTATGTCACAAACTATCATTTTATTTGATCATGTTTTGGTCCACTTGCCAACATAACATGTGTGGTTGAAGCTACACGCTATTCTTTCCGATCACAATGCGCACTGAACCAAACGTCCTGTACCAAACGATATGGTACAAATACCTGGACCTAACAGGCCCCTCCAGGAGAAAAGCTATGGCTACGCCCCTGGTCCTTATGCTGCTTGTATGGCTCATATTAATGTTAGAAGTGTGGTATACCGAAATTACAAGGACTTACTCTTTGTCCACTCGGTCCAATGATTCCTCTTGCACCCGCATCTCCTGTAGCTCCCTGTGTTGAGAGGACATGGCTGACAGTCAGGACCATCTGGACTGATTTCAGTATAAGAAGTGGTATACTTTAGATTCAGCTGATACTCACAGCTGGTCCTGGAAGGCCTTGCAGTCCAGTAAAGCCACGGTGACCTTTCTGACCTCTTTCCCCTGAATCTCCTTTGTCTCCTCTCTCTCCTAGGGGTCCTTGAGGTCCCTATGGTCAATCAGAGAATACAAAACCATATGAACTTTCATGGTCAAACATTTCTTTTTGAGTGTATAAAGTATTTGCATTAATGTGTAACCTTTTTGCCTCTGGTGCCTGGTTGGCCAGCTGCACCAGGGGGACCTCTTGAACCCTGTAATTACGATGAACCATTAGATCATAACACTACAATAATGCAAATCTGAATAAATAAACAACTGATTTGTTTCTATATTTGTTGGATATGGAAAGGACCAGAGGTTACAAATCTTGTGCGTATCACATACTTGCGCCCCTCTTAATCCTGGACCTCCAGGAGTTCCTACTGGTCCTGGTGTTCCTGGGGACCCCTGAGGTCCTGGTAGACCCTCATGTCCTGCATCTCCTCTGTCCCCCTGAGAATAACCAAGAGACACTTAGCAAATTTCCTTTATGTTTGTGCCAACTATGCATTAGTAGAGAATGAAAATCTACTTAAAAATATTAAAATATTCAGTATAATTTGTTAAACATTATTATACAGTTCAAGTTTACTGTGTTTGGATTTTATGGCTTACTCTGATTCCAACAGTGCCATCAGCTCCAGAAACTCCATCTGCTCCTGCAAGACCCTTTCAAAACAGACAAAAGACAATGTAAACACAGGTATGTCATTACAAATATTACAATGGAATGAACCGTATGAGAGTGACATGCCAAACCTCTGGGCCAGCATCTCCACGAGGTCCAGTTGATCCTGGTAGTCCAATAGGACCTGAAGCACCTTTAACTCCCTGCGGACCTGTAGTGCCTGGCTTTCCAGGTGCACCCTGAAAGAAAAGTCATGCGTGTATTTCCATGTGCATACTGAAAACAACAATAAAGGCACTAAAACTTATTTTTAAACTTATTTACATTTAGCATTTTCTTCAGGAACAGTAAAAATGGTTTGTGTTGAAAGGTCTTTGCTTCCTTCTCATTCTGAAATGCCAGTAATGATCTTTGAATGCTTATAATAATTTTATTAAGCTAATTACCATTAATTATCTGTGGTGGTTCAAAACTATCTACTCTGTGACTTAAGGCCAGTCATGCACCTACTCAGTTCATGGATGCAGTCGCATGCTGTTGAAACAAACCTAGAAATTGCTCTGTGACTTGTGTTGACCTTGACAGTTTGCTCGCTGTCATAATTCAGCAAATGTAAATATGCCCAGGCCCTCTGACAAGCTTTCAAAACCTTATGGTATGTCCCAGTGCAGTGCGTGGGTACTTCTAAATCACATACCCCATATCCTAGTAGTATCAGGGAACGAGTGAAATTCTACCCATTTCCTTATCTGGAAACACTAGAGATGCAGCGTTAGATCAGAATTAAACAGAATTAAAATTATTATGAACACACCTACGATCATTTAAGCATCTCCAATTTACCTGGCATGCATGTCAGGGCTCGAAATTAACTTTTTTACTTGGTAGCACTGGTGCTCCCAACTTAAAAATGTTAGGAGCACCCACCAAAAATTAATGAGCACCACAACTACAAATTGTATATGAACAGATTTCTGTAATTTGAAAACTACACCAATCAACACTGACAACAACCAGCTACAACAAATCACTGAAGCTTTACATATCCTGCGGACAGGATTTGAAATTCGGTCTTCTGACTTTTTGCCACACACTTGTCCCTGCATTTCTTGTGTTTGGCACTCTCATGGATTAAAGTTATCCGTCGCTATGACGGATTTCCGTCAGCTAAAGGCACTAAAGGTTAATAATGAGATTGATGCAGAGCCGAAGGGGAAAATTGGGAACGAGTAGGTGGAGCTGAACAAGCTTCGGCAGACACAGTTCTGGAAAGGCTGTCTTTTTCTTTGGTTTAATTTCAATTTATTATTTTTCCTAAAAATAAACATTATGATTTTGGAGTCTGTTTTCTTGCTGTTAAAAGAGGAATGGCAGTGGAAATCTTTTAAGTGAACGTACTGAACCGAGTACGTTCACCTAAAATACATGCCCCGCCCCGCCCCACCCTGCCCCGACAGCGCTCCCGTCAACCCCCCATGCCCCCCTCCTCCGTCAGAAGATTTTTTTTTGCTTTAATCCATGCACTCTCACCATGTTTGACCAAGCTCTCGCGCTTGAAACAGGTCGCACGACAACAATTACATGCACTCGCATCAATGCTCCCAAATATATTTTGAGGTCGCATAGATGAAATTTCGGTAGCATATGCAACCAAAATGGTCGCAGTTTCGAGCCCTGCATGTTATTGGACTGTGGGAGGAACCCGGAGTACAGTACTAACTACTGCAGCGCTGTACAGGCTGTATAAAACTATAAATCAAATGTAACCCCTTTAACTCACGCCATAGCTAAGAAGTTATAATTGGATTTTGTATTTTATGAACTTCAAACAAACAGTTATATTAAATTACAATGTAGTGTTTTTATCCTTGAATCCCTATTAGGTTGCCTAGAGCAATTGCTCTTAAACAATCCTCTGGGACACCCAGAAGATCCCCATTTTGTCTCTATTTCTATATGTTGCAAGTTAAGTTGGAGCAAAAATCTAAACTGTTTTGGGCCCTTGATGTCCCCTTTAAGAACCACTGGATTGGAGGTGAGTCAGAAAATTTAATTGCTCCAAGAGGAAATTGAGTCTGCTACAGCAGCATAGACAGACACAGACACAAACACAAGAATAATATAAAATATAGTCAAAAAATAAACAATTTTGGAAATAAACTCTCTAGAGTCTAGAGAGTCTAAATTGTTTATTTTTTGTATGTATGTGGCCCCCAGACCAAAATGAGTTTGACACCCCTGCTCTAGACATTTTCAGAAAACGGTTAATACTAAATACACTATTCAGTGTGCAGAAAATGGAGATGCATGCTGGAGACCTTTTTGTCTACCTCACTCTGATATGCTGCATGCATTTCTCCAAAACTGGAGTATTTTACGCAGTAAATCGTCCACCCTTGCCATTGAAATCTGTGGTAGATTTGAAAGCTTGTCAGAGGACAGAGGACAGGACTTTTTTGCATGTCAGCAAATTTTCCAACTTAAAAGGCCTTCTTGTGTCACTGTGTACTAGGGTACTTACAGCAGGTCCAGGGAGGCCCCCCATTCCACGCTCTCCTCTCATACCTGGTAGACCCACCAACCCTCTCTGCCCTGAGGTTCCGGCTGGTCCTGGAGGCCCATCAGGGCCCTGAGATTACACAAAAGAGTAAAGTTTTAAGTATTTCAAGTAATTAAAGTAAGTATTATTTTAAAGTGTAAAGCACTGGCAGAATACAAGGAGGACCACTATGGTTTATGTACCTAATCCAGCTCAAGTCTTTAACTGAAATTAGACTGTGACACATATTTTGTCTTAAGTAGGCAAAGACTTTGATGACTGTCTTCCTTAGTGATGCAGCCATTTTCAGTTTCTGCTTTTTGGGGAACATTTTGTTCCATGTCTTCTCTTCTTTTTTTCACCATTTATTATTTCATTTTTATGTTATTTTTTTCTACATACATGCCTCACTTAAGGAGATTTTAATCTCATTGTGTCTCATCTCATGTGTATAGTGACAATAAACAGGAATTCTATTCTTCTACTGCATGTTCGGTGTTACTGACGACTAGTAAAGAGCATTTCAGTTTTTGGCAGAATGTTAGCAGAATGTTTAGGTATCTTGGTCTTATTGGCAGGTGAAAAGCCATTCCCTTTTTGAGGCATTTAGCTGCCACTGAGACCAAATTATCAGCACCACATGACAATTCCTTGACTACTTTTGGCAGAATTATTGTTTCAAACATTTAAAAATTATTCATGAGCAGTTATAAAAATGATACCAGGGAACTTTTGTTTGCAAAAGTTGCAAAAGTGAGCTGTCATTGATCTATAAAGACTTACCCACGAATAAATTATCTAGAGCTCTTGCTAATTACTTGTCCTCTGAAATAAGGGTGCTTGTATTAGGACTATAATTCCTATTAAAACTTATTTTTTTAGTAAAAAGCTCTATCCTCTGTGTGCCACAGTGAAAACTGTCCACTGAGTTTACCGGTGGCCCGTCTTCTCCAGAATCTCCTTTATCTCCAGCGTTTCCAGCAGGTCCAGGGTTTCCACGCTCTCCTTGACGCCCAGGAGCCCCATGATCTCCTCTCAGGCCATGGGGGCCCTCCTTTCCTGGAGAACCTTGAGGACCAGGCTCCCCAACAGGTCCCTGGCAAAAACATGGAAGAGCATCAGTTGGAGTCAAAATAAAACTCCCATATGCACTTTCATTTTAATATTTTAATTTATATATACAAAAGCACAAATCTGATCATTAAGTCTTGTAACTCAGAAGCACAAGAACTCCTGGGAACACTCACAGCAAGGCCTGCGGGGCCAACTCTTCCTGGAAGTCCCGGGAAACCACTGGGGCCCTGATGACACATAGATCAAGATTAAAGTAGAACGGGACTCCTTTTCTGTGATTTCTCTCAAGAGCAACTGTGATAAGACTTACAGCGGCTCCCTGAGTTCCTCTGCCTCCTTTCAGCCCAGCTACACCAACAGAACCCTGAAAGAAAAACGTTCACATTTAATGCACAACGATGTCATTCTGAACTCAATTTCCTCATAGGAACAGATTAACTTGTTACATCTTTTTAATGTCCCACTTAAGGCTATTGCTTAAAGCTTAACGCTGATTTAAGGACTCACTTGTGATCCAGGTTTTCCTGCCATTCCCTGAGGGCCTGGAGACCCAGCCTCCCCCTTTCCACCTGTCTCTCCTGTCTCACCTTTAACACCAGGCTGACCATCAGGACCCTGCAAAAGAGAACAAACAAATCACGACCATCATAACCAATCAACTCAGTGAGCCACTTTTCAAAATTCCTTTATGGGTGGATAGAAATACTCACAGGTTGTCCAGGAAAACCAACAGCACCAGTGGGACCAGGCAGACCAGGAGAACCCTAGCATACACAACAAGGCACAAAAAGGTTCGTGTTACATCAACTATTGTTACATCACTGAACTAACAAGTTAGATATTTGATACATAGCACGTATAAAGTCTGGATGCAAGAGACATATCTCACTCACAGCTGCTGCTCTGGCACCTGCAGGTCCTGAAGGTCCTCTGGGGCCTGACTCTCCCTGAAATCACACATTTAAGAAACCCAATCACTAAGCAGATATGCAGAGAATGAGTAACATCAACCCCTGGCAACCTATAAGTTTTAGTAACTACTAAACAAATATGAATTAAAGAGGGCCTTGTTGCCTTTTCTCCAGCTGGTCCAGCTGGTCCAGGGGGTCCAACAGGCCCAGCAAGACCCTACAGAAGTGCAAAAGTACAAGAGAATTACATGTTAGCATTGTTCTTTTCTCCAAGTGAATGAATTTCTTTCCTAGTGTTAAAGATCATGTTTAGATATTTGACATGCATCCACACTCACTCGAGAACCATCATTTCCAGCAGTTCCTTCAGCTCCTTTTTCACCTAAAGCACCCTGAAAAAACAGGTAGTGGCATGAGAAGATATGACAGTGAATAAGACTCATAATTGTCTTGGCTGCTGTTGTTCTCAATAGTTTTTAGACCTGATCATCTGCATTATTTTCATTTTGTTTTCTGTTCTGTACACACTGCATCATTTCTCTTATTTTGATGTTTTTGTCATTTCCTTTAAAAATATGCTTTAAGAAACAATATTTTAGACATGGTCATCTGCATGCGGTCAGTTATTTTAAAATTATTTATTCATCTGTTCATCCATGCCTTTTAATCACACTCTCTAACCAATAACGGAGCAGCTCAAACTATCCAGTCAGACTTACATGCTCTCCTTTAGGTCCAGCAGGTCCAGGGATCCCTCGCTCTCCAGGCATTCCCTGAAGCCCAGGTGGACCGGGTTCTCCCACTATCCCTCCTGGACCTGTACTACCCTAAAGAGCAAGCACACATTTAAGGGACAGTCATGTACCATCATTCTTGGCACATGTATACAAGTATAATCATGTATAAACAAACAAAAAAAGGATAACATCTGATAATATAGTAATCTCCTGCTTTTCGCAGGGGTTACATTCCAAGAGCACCCGTGTGAAAAACAGTTTTGGTTAAAAAAATATATATATAACTGTCACGGCCGCCTCGCCTTCCCCTCATAGACACCGCGCCGTTTCCCCTGAGTATTAGTTTTCCTTTTCATCCCGTTGTGCCCTGTCCGCCTGTATCCCAATCCCCCTCTGTTCCCCTCTTCCGCCCTTGGTTCCTTACTCCCTTTCGAGTCCTCATGTTCTATTCGTGTTACAGCCCGTGCCTATCTGTCACACCTGTGTCTCGTCCCGTCAATCACCATCTCACCTGTCTCTCCGTCCCGTGCACTACTTAAGCCCGGTCTGCCCCAAGTCTAGCGTGTCCGTATTTGCTCTCCATATGGTGTTGTGCTGTTTTTCCTTACTTCTCATGCCCTCTGTTTCTCCTTGTTCTTTTTTGCAGACTCGTGCTCGGCCTAATTAAGTTGGCAGTCATGCCTGGAGGTTCCTGTTCTCCCTCGCCTGCTTGTATGCAGCCCAGCCTGTCCTTTCTTTTGTTTTACCAGGTTCCGGAGCACGAGTCCTGCCTTTTCTTTTCACGTTCACGGCTCATTTTCTGTTCTCCTGGGTCGGGAGTGTCATTCTGTTTTTTGGGACATTAAATCATTTCTTGTTTGCCTAACCTTGCGTCCTCCCCCTTTTCCCCTCCAATGCCAACATGACAATAACAGTAAAATGTATAGTGTAAACCCTAAATGTGCCCCCAAATATGCTCCCAGAACACTTTAATTTCATTTTTAAACTCAGTTTAATGCATTACCCTTAAAGAAAATGTAATGGTAAACCCGCATTCGCATCTTTTAAATTAAATTTTATTTAAATTCCCCGCCGTGATATGCAACTCGGAAGATCGTTGGACACCGCAGCGAGGTGAACGTTTTTCGGGGAATAACCCGATCTACTCGGGTTAAACATACAAATAAAGACTGGAAAGGTCTCCTGGAGATCAATCGAACAGTAGAGTATGAAGTGTCTAAGTGCTTTCCCCGTCGAGATACGCAACTCAAAGTTAGCTCCTTATTCGAAGTTTCTGCATTTTCCCATATAGATGGTACATACACATGCTTTAGGGGGCAGATCCATTGTTTTTGTAATATTTTGACAATGAACTGTATAAGTATAAGAATAGTTTACCAGTTGGACTTGCTCAATTACATTTTTCGCTAAATCAAATGAATGGTTTTACTTTACACCTACTCAAATGATGTATGGTGGATATTTTGGACGTTTTAAACACTGCCTTTTCTTGTAGTACCCCCTACTGTGGTCTGAATACAACGCACAGAAATCAGAGAGAAAAAGAAACAAAAGACTGACCTTTGGTCCATCAGGCCCTGGTGTTCCTGGACTTCCCTTAGGCCCAAGAAGACCATTGGGACCAGGATCTCCTCTCTCTCCTGGAGTCCCACGCTCACCCTATCAAGTAAGAAATTAAATGTCAGCAAATCAATGAACTGTCAGTAATCAGAGTACCTTATAGATAGCATTAATTAGTCCAGTATTGCACACAGCTTACTCTTGGACCAGTCTGCCCAGCAGGGCCTGCTTCACCATGGACTCCCTGAAAGAAGAACACACTTTAGTACAGTTTACATGCAAAGCATCCAGCCAAAAACCATACAGTAGACCACAACAGTGCACCCACCTCATCGCCTGGTTTTCCTGACTCTCCAGGAGGGCCGGAAGGTCCTGGTAAACCCTGAAAAATATATAAATTCAACATTACAACAGTCACCTTAAGGAGCTATATTTAAATTACTATAAAGTTACATCAGTTTCTAGTAGTCTGTTGTCATTTTCAAATTGCTTTTTTGTGTCAAACCACAAGTCTGTTTTTGTGTGCTTGTGGATGCCATCTTTAAGTATCAGCAAGCAATCCTTTTTTTACATACCTGAAAGCCTGTCAGACCAGGGGGCCCTTGCTCTCCTCTCTTCCCTGCTACACCCTGAAATAAAGCAGATGAACATCAAGGGGGAAATTTGCTGGAAAATAGCACAAGTCACTGCAGCAGAAACAAGGTAAAAACGCCATTAAATGACACATCATTAGACACTTACGGGTGGTCCAGCAGCCCCTGCAGGCCCCTCCTCTCCATCTTTCCCATTGGCACCCTATAAGAGTGATACAGAGTTTCCATCTCATCTCATCATACTATTTTATTACTCTCATATTCCATTCTTTCCTGAAAGTAAACTGATGATGTGCTTAATGACAAAACACTCACTCTCTGTCCAGGAGCTCCAGCGGATCCAAGCTCTCCTGCTTTTCCTGGATCCCCCTGGATCCAAAAACCAAAAAATGGACCTCAGTTAACAGATGCTAAAATGTGAAGGTACATGGTTAAAGATGGATAAGTCAAAGCTTGCATTATACCAAAGGCATGGGGAAAAGTCACATAAAGTACCAAACGATTGTCCTACAGTGCTTAGTAGGGCTTTCTACAGTGCTTTAAAAAACCTGTCTACAGTAACAGAAGTGTTTTGTAAAGGTAATGGTTACACTGAAGCCTTTTGGACCAGGCAGACCCATGGAACCCGGTAGGCCTCTAACTCCGGGCGACCCAGCGGAACCAGGATGACCATCATCTCCCGGTGCTCCCTGCATACAACAGTTGATAATACACACACTCAAATCTGCAGATACATTTATTATAGCCATTTCTCACCAAAACTGCTTCTATAGAGGCATGCTGGACCTCACTAAGTCAAACAGCCATGCTTGTAAATGTTCAGTTTTTCAAATACTGATGCACTCATTCCTCAAAATAACTCAGCCTTAGGCATTCAATGTGTATGTCATCTTGTGTATTGTGTTATTAAAGACTTTTCTTTTCAAATTATTCCTAACTTCCTAACGTAGCTCATTATGAGTTTGTTCATAAATACCTGTGGTCCAATTTTCCCCTCCGGCCCTTGGAGTCCAAGAACACCAGTCAGACCCTTGAGAAGCAAAGAAAAATTATGTTTAATTGAGACACACTTTGAGAGAAAAAGTATTGGGACGAACGGTGGAGGAAGGCGACACACAGGCAGAGATGTCCATTTTACTTTGCCCAGGCACGCCCTACTCCCGTGCTGTTCTCCCCTCGACTCTCCTCCGACTCTGACTCCGACTGAGGAGCTAGCCTCCTCAGCCCCTCCCTTACAGACCCACAAAACCCGCCAGTAACCATGGCGATGAGCTGCACCTGTGGCTGCACTCCCCCCCACACAGGTCACGTACACCACGTACAAAACCCCCTGGCCCAAACATAACCGCAAATTAACCCTTAAAGGGCCAGATCGCTACACTATTATGTTTTCATTTTCTTACCCTTGCACCTGGAATGCCTGCTTCACCAGGACGGCCTGGATCCCCAGCGGCACCTTTAATGCCTGAAGAGCCTGGAAAGCCCCGTTCACCTTGAGAACCCTGGAGAGATTACAGTAAGAAACCATTGAGGAGCTATTAAAAAATGCATCACTCATCATTCTGTGCCTATTCTACAAACAGTGAAGGTGACCAGTGAAGGGTCAGTGGTGTTTGGTATAAGATAAAATAAGATAATCTTTTACTAATTCCATAGGTGGGAAATTTTCAGTACGTTAAACTTTCACTACCTTAGGTCCAGGCAACCCATCAGCACCGGGGAATCCACGATTACCTGGAGCTCCCTAAAAACATGAGAGGAAATATGTCAATTTAACAAGACAAGCTGTTTTATTCCAAATAAAAATTGAGACATTGTAGTTTTACAGAGTAAATTTAATTGCTGCTCTCACCCTTTCTCCAGCAGGGCCAGGTGGCCCTAGAGACCCTGCGTCTCCTCTTGGTCCACGTTTTCCTTCCTCTCCCAATGGTCCCTTCTCTCCTTGAGCTCCAGCTGGACCCTGTGACACAGACAAGCTTAATCAAACTAGCAAACATCCTAATAACAATCAAATCAGTTATTACAGCTGAACTGTTCTGTTATAGCATTCAGATTTACAGGGGACAGAATGACATCATCATACAATAAATAATTAAGTTTAGACAATAATTCAGAAACGAATATTCTCAAAACTTACAATTTCTCCTTTAGGTCCAGCCTCGCCTTTAAAACCAGGAATGCCCAAGTCACCCTATGAGCAAACAAATATGAATTGTTTTTATTATTTAATGTCAAATGTGTTCTACATGTACAGATGTACGAAAACAATGAAAGTGACACATTTCAGTAAAATACAGCCTATAAAAGCACTTGGGATTGTGAGAGTATTCCATTTAAAGGGCTGGTGCATGAAAAAAAGGTCTGTATTCAACATTTAAACAAAAAAAAAATTTCCATGGTTGTGACATCACAACCATAACAAACGACGAATTCAAAATACAAATAAACTGAGGAGTGAAATTAAGTTTTGACACTTTCATCATTTTTAAACAGAGCATCAAAATCTTTTATTTCTAAAATATCTGAGATTTTTTTTTTTTTTTTTTGCTAAATGTCCCCTTTAACTAGGAGGGATGTCTGTCCCAAAGCGTTCAGTATATTCCTTTAAGAGTGTGTCATTACCAATTGACCTTTGACCCCAGCAGGTCCAGTGGTTCCCTGAGGTCCAGGTGGGCCAGGCTGACCATTCAGTCCAACTGGACCCTGCACGCCAGGTGTGCCCTACAACAAGACATAGACTTTTTTACTTAAAATTGCTAAAAACGCAAAACATCACGACACACAGATGTTAAGAACTTGGTCTTGCTGGATGAGAGATGAGAACTTACTGCTGGCCCTTTGCTTCCTAAAAGGCCATCCGTGCCTGGTGGTCCCTGGAATTAACAACATGAAGATAACATGCGTAACATGCATCAATATTTCAAAACATCGACAAATGTGACACACGGTGGAACTTCAGTATATTTCATGAGAACATGTGAGACTCGACAAACCTGGGTGCCTTGAGCTCCAGGGAGGCCTGCGCGTCCAGACTCTCCCCTGGGGCCCTGGGGCCCACTGGTGCCACGAGGGCCTGTGGGTCCTGGCTGTCCCTTTAGAAACACAGAAAAAAAGACCACATTTGAATATATACATTACAATCCTTACGCTTCTAGAATTATGACTTATAGCTTAAAGGTGATCTTGTCTATTAAGTACTGCTAAGAATTATAAATAAGTCCAATTACTGATTACTGAAATTTCAAAAAGAGAACATAATCATGCTAACCTTAGCGCCAGGGCTACCAGGAAAACCTGGAGCTCCAGTGATTCCCATAGGGCCCTGTGTGGAATAAAACAACTAACTCAGAACAAGGAACACCTGTCACACTGTTTTTTATGCATGACTTTGATGTGATTTTTGCATTATGCAATGTATCTACCCCGACAATAAGACATAGAACAGAATAAGCAGTTGCCATACCAGTGGACCTGGTTTCCCAACATTTCCTGCAGTACCACGCTTTCCCTATAAAGAAAACAGTGAATATTCAAGTTATGGACTCCACAGAGAACAATGCATTAACATGCGTAGACAAGCAGTTATAACGCAATAATGTACCATAGCTAAAAAACGGATCTTACCGCATGTCCAGTGGGGCCAATTCGACCCCTTTCTCCAGGCATTCCTGGCGGACCCTATAAAATACAGTTACAGAGTATGAGAAAAACTACTGAACCGTACAAAAGTGTTTTCCTTTATAATTGATTTATAAACATATAATTTATTTCTACAGCACCCATCTCACTAAAAAAGCCCTCTGCATAGCAGCTGATCCCTCCCACCCTATGCAAAGCTTCTTCAGCCTGCTGCC
>JBBPCW010000106.1:2041402-2053715 GCA_037974425.1 Phenacogrammus interruptus | reverse complement strand
CTTTAAGGCAATATGTTTCTTTAATCAGTGAAATGTCTTTATTAATCTTCTTCCTGGTCTTGCTTTTACCAATTGGCATCGTCCTAGCTGACTCTGCATGTCCACAAACTTGTTTATCTATCCATTTCAAGGTGTTTGTTCTTGCTGTTGAAAACATCAATACTTTAGTGATAACAGTTTAACAAAATAAACTGTTGGGGCGGCTGGGTGGCCTAGTGGTTAAGGCATCCGCCCCGCGACCAGAAAGTCCGGGTTCGATCCCCAAGACCGCTAGGCACAAAATTGGAAAAGCAGGACTTTAGTGACGTTGAAATTTCAACGGTGATTCGATTTGCAAAATCTAAACTACAATCAACATCGATTCAATGTTGGCAAATTCACCTATGTTGAGAAACATGACGTTGCTATTTCAACGTTGATTAGATTTACAAAATCCAACGGTTATCCAACACTGACTCCACGTTAAAATGCCAGCTGGGTAGTGCTTTACTGTTATGTTTACATTTACAGCATTTAGCAGATGCTCTTATCCATAGCGATGCGCATCAGTGCTTAAGTAGTCCACATCTGTTCTACATACCTGTAAAGCTGTACTTAAATCAACATCCGCTTTATTACTTCTTTTACTTTCAAAGGAGCAGATATTACTGACTGGATACTCTGGTTACTCTGCCTTTATGACTAATATACTTGAGCCTCTTTGTAAAAGCAGCCCAAGGCTGAGACAGTTGAGTGGGGCTAAACTCCTGACTGGGTGAATATTTGCAATTGTCTTTTGTTTTTAGGGACATCACAAAAACAATAGACCTGTTTTTGCAGCTTAGTTTCCAAATAGGGACATATTTTATGCATGTTGTCAAGGTTTTATTTCAGAAAATGAGGAAAATGTGGTTTTCCACGAAATGGCCATTCAGGTCTGAATGTTCTCTGGTGCTTCGAACACACTTGGAACAACCAACAGCTATTCCAGGGAAGGACATTACATGTTTCCTTAGTGGACTTGCGGAGTAGCTCTAAATTTAACATGCAGTATACAGAATTAAAAGACCAGATGTAACAAACTATACTCTGACAGGAAATACATGTGTTTTAACGTTTATTTTGCGTTGATCCAGAGTACATTTAACATTTTCCTCCAGGCTGATAGGTTAAACATGTAATATGTAAAATACTAATACGTTAATTGATGCTGTTCTTCCTCTGTCATGCTAATTAGCATCGGTTCATTTGTGCTGGCGGTCACCTGTTCAAATTACACCGAGCGGCAGCCAATTCATTATGCTGAAGACGGTCAGACCTCAAACTGCTTTTTAATGACAGTTACCCGAGTAATTACAACATAGTTTATGCGGTTAGCCTATTGACTGTTACACGTAATTTGAACTATTACCAACAAATAAAAACAATTCCTCTGAATTGAAGAGACATTTGTTAATAGAGTTATGATGTAGGGGTTTGCTTTGGTATTAGTCCATCTGAAGTTGACAAGTCAGACAGGAGAGAACACGGTACATCTGACAGAAGACACCCATATCAGCTTACGGTTCTCTCTTCATTATTTATCAGCCCTGCCCTCGAACAGCCACAGAATGTTCCTACTTCTCACTCGGCTCACAGGAGGCAAATATGAGGTCTAGGTGGAGGCCTTCTGGAGCCATGATGTTTACGAGAACATTCCTGTCACTCTGACTGACCGCGGGTGTCTGGCGCTGAACTTTTTGCCATGTTTGCTGCAGCAACAAAGAACTTTGTGAAGCAGGTGGGGGACACTGGGCGGCTGATCCCCGTCCCCAGCCTCAGCGAGGCCGACCGATACCAGCCCCTCAGTCTGGTGACCAAGAAGAGGAAAAGACGCTTCTTAAAAAAGACCAAATATGCCTCAACCCCCTTCTCGCTAAAAGACATACTCGTGGGAGAAAAGGAGATTACTGCAGGTAGGAATTCTGTCTTATTACATGTTGTACTGGGCAATATGTGAATATGTGAAAGTGACTGTAATAAAATACATTTCAGTACTTTTCTGGGCATATTGTGGATATCATGACCTGTACTTCTAGAACACAGAGCCACTGTATGTGTCAAAAGGTAACAACAACTAGCATATTTTTGCTGCATAAGCTCCAAATAACATATTTAAAACATAATACTCACATACTTGTGTACTTATGAACAACTTTGATCAGTATTTGTGACATAACATCAGATCTTTATGAAGTTAATGACACAGTAACACAAGGTGTCCTCAAAGTGAATGTTCACCATATTCTGTGTAATTTCTGTGAAGGATGCCCTCAAATTAAAATAAAGATGCCCTCAAATTAAAGTAGTTTGAGGTGATCTTCTATAAAACTGATATATGGTAGACTAAGTAGACTTCTGTCTTATAGGTTCAATTCATGAGTATGATGTTTCATAGGAGTGTTATGAATGGAGGTCACTTTAGTTGAAGGCTGTACATTAATACGCTATAGCTACACTATATATCAAATTCTGACATAAGCTGTTCATGAATATTCAAGTATTCCTATTTGAATACGTTACTATATTCTTATGCATGAATTATGAAGTCCATATGTAGGAAGCTTTCCAATTATGTTTAAATTATTTCATTATGTTCTACAAATATGCTAGTACAATATAATACAGAGGCCAAGAGAGCCACAGCATTAAATGCTTATGAGCGATGTGTAACCTGATCCATCTACGGTTATTAGGGGTGTCCTCCTATCAGCTTCTCAACTATGAAGACAAGTCAGATGTGTCTCTGAACGGGCGCCTGGGCAACCATCTGATTCATGAAGTGGGCGTCAACATCAGCGGGTCAGACTCTGTGGCGGTCAAAGCATCCTTTGGGATCGTGACCAAACATGAGGTGGAAGTTCCCACCTTACTGAGGGAGCTGAACTCGAGGTACAAAGAATCTAATTAGGAAAAGTCACTGAATCGTGGACCAAAACAGTCACATAAGTTATGAGGTTGTAGAATTACATACAGAAGCTGGACACCTCTTCTACAGTTTTCTTCTACAAATTGTCTAATTTGTAGAAGAAAAATGTAACTTTTGCCACATTTTATGTCATCTATGTCAACAGTGTGCATTAATATGTGTAGAAGTGTGTTCTGTCTAGAACCTGTGTACTTATTTCCACATCATTTGATCAGCGATGCATAGACTTTTGCACATAACCACGTTTATTTGATAGACACATTATTTGCAGATAATTTTGATAAACAGTTTGATTTCTTCTCTTCGTTTAGAAAAGTCGACCTTGACCACTGTCTGATCCGTCAATCAAAAGACAGTGGGAAAAGCGTGCTGTGTGTAGTCATGGAGAGTATCCGCACCACGAGACAGTGTTCTCTCACTGTGCACGCTGGCATGCACGGAACTACCATGAGGGTAATCTCTCTCTCTCTCACACACACACACATTCAAACAGAAGCATCCTGCAATGCACATCTCTTAAATCTGTCTCCTGCAGTTTCAGATAGACGATGGCCGAAACCCCAAAGGCCGCGATAAAGCCATTGTAATTCCAGCCCACACCACCATAGCCTTCAGTATATTTGAGCTTTATGTACGACTCGATGGACGTTTAGGTAAGTAGCACTGGTAACTCACACTGCCACTTCCTTCACACAGCCTTAATACATACAATGAATTTCCACCGTTCAAAAATCAGGTGCACCATTGAACCATTGCAGCTGTTTTAAGATGCTCAGAGCACCAATGATGTGAAGTGCAGTTAAACGATGCATGTATGGAAAATGACAGAAGGCTGTTATGTACTGTATAGCTATTGCTATGTAATCCTGCATATGTATGAAAACTGGCCTCATCACCATTTCCCCCCGTCTCTAATCAGACATATGTGTAGCGCCAGAGTCGATGGGGGGCTTTGAGAAAGAACAGATCCGTGAGCAGCTCGGAGGGTTCATCGGCAGGTTTTCTGTGGGCAGATTACGAAGGTTCCTCTCAGGGATCATTTATGGTAACCCCTTCAGAGCAGGTAATATGTCTGAGTCCAGTTAGAGCTTTTAGGCTTCTTTGCCATTCCCAAATTCTCATTTATAGAGCTGTAATTTAAAAAGGATGAAAGGAATATCCCAAATATGAGACATGCTTGAAGTTTACTTCTTGAGAATTGCACTTCAGTTGTGAGTTTACTGTAGTTAACAAATAACTGAGCTTAATAATGATCTTAATAATAGCATGGTTGCTTACTGAATGCCTAAAACTGTAAAACTGTTCTCAAATAGACTTGCTTAAGTGGTTTCTTTTACTCTGGGGAATCCTGTATGTACTTCTATGCATTTTTTCTGGATAACAGTACATCGCCTAGTGAAGCCTCAAACACTGCAGGCATGCAGTCTGTATGATTTTAATTGACAGCATAAAAGCAATTTTTTCCAGGATCAATGAAGTTTTCTGATTGTGGTTCTGATTAGCTTCCATTTGTCTTATAGCTCAAGTGCAAATCTCAAAAAACTTAGTAACACTTTACTGAATATTCATAAAGATCTATGTCACCTACATAAACATGATAACGGCTCATTCCAGGGAGTGTCAGTTGTCCGAAATACCGCATTTGTTAGATCTTATGTCACCTCAACCACTATACTGAAATAAGGAACACGCTGTTATAACTGTCCATTCAGGTTTATGTTAGTTTCTGTGTAATAAATGTTTATGTAGTAGTCATGAAGCCTTGAACACTGGACTACAGTAAATTGATGCCAAAACGTTTTATGTATGATGCACTGTGGATGGCAGACTTTAGGCTTTAGAGTAAACAATATTTCCAAAGGAGAATCATTGAAAATTGGTCTATGATATTTAAATATACAAATATGTATAGATATATATGTCTCTCCAAACCGCCCTAACGCACTTGTATCTACAGATGACAGAACGTTTGAGGAGCTCACCCATTCAGACATGTATATGGACGATGTGGCGGACTACTATGAGAAGGCGGCCAGCATGACTGACCTCTCCACCTCTTATCTGCGGGAAGACAAGCACACACGAGTCAACCTGCTCAACCACAACATCCCCAAAGGTCCCTGCGCCCTATGCGGCATGGGCCACCAGCGCCGCGAGACCGTCTACGGCTGCCTGGAGTGCACATCCGGCAGCCAGAAGTACGTCCGGCTGCATGCAGTGCCATGTTTTGACCTCTGGCACAAAACCCGGTGATGAGTGGGCAAGCAGAGGCCTAAAGGGATTAGCAGTATGAAGTCTGGAACTAAACTATAAGGTCACTGACCAAGTCTTTAGGTCAACTGGGGACATCTAGAAGTCTAGACCTGTTTCCAAAACACTGTCCACTTTATTAGAAGCGCCTACTTTGTATTTGTCTGTATGGGTGTGTTGTCAGGCACAATTTATCAACCCCTTATTCATCATTCTGACCACATGACCACTCTTGCCCAGAAACAATTTCGATAATAGACCATTCTCAACCCAGCAGTGACACTGACATGGAAGTAGCATGGCAATGTGTTAAGCACACATACAAATGCATCAGGCCACTGCTAGAGTGAAACCAAAACTATCTATCCAAGAGTGGCTCTGTGGTCAGAGACTGATCATGAATGAAGGGCCAGAGGAGTTTTACATAGCTGCACTGAGTACAGACACAGGCTTCAGTCTGAAACTCTACACCAGCAAGGTGGACTTACAAAGAAAAGGGTTCTACTGAAGTGGCCAGTGTAGAGAAACAGCAAAATGAGTGACTGAAAGTGGGTGTGTTTGTAAGGACAAACTGGATGAAAGGTGTGTTAAATGAGGATTTACCATTACATTTGTTCAGACTTAATTTAACTCTCAAACATTTAAACTTTTCTCATGCAAGCAACTGCCATTTTTAAGGGAGAACAGAGCTGCCATTCAGTGTTTTGGAAGGAACAGAAATAATTAACACAATTTTTTAACATTTGATAATATCACTTGTAATATAGTGTGCATCATGTTTACATACCAGCCGTGATCCAGATCTTTCTCTGAATATGAGCTGCGAGCATTTTGTCACCAAGATATCATATGAAGGGCAGTGGACATGCAGACTGAGCAGATCCTCTTACCCACACGTGAGCACCAGCTGCTGACTTCTCTCTCTCTCTCACACACACACACACCGTACTTGAATAATTGAGGGTTATTAATAAATTAACTTGTGGATCATGTGAGGGCAGGAAATTGGTTCTCTTCGATTCTCAGGTGAGAACTAGGCTGTGTTTTTGTTTCCGTGAGTAATTCAGACCAATTCAGGCCTACTTTCCTGCTCATTAAACAGGGCAGGGTTACCAGCGTGAGCATTTGAAACTAGCTGTCCATGATGATGAGAACCTTCTTGGAAAGTACACTCTGTGTAAACCTCACTGTTTTCTCTGTGCCAGAGGAGGCACTGGTCTGAAAAGGCTTGAATTAAGTGTGTGCAGCCTAAATCTTACCGTTTACTGTTTGATTTGGGGGAGGGGTGGGGAAGTTATGTATTATGTCAATTTTATGGAGCTGTCCTTTTTTGTTGAAACAATAAAGCATTTGACTGGAGTAGTAGAGTCTGGCTAACCCTTATTGACATCCATTAACACAGCACTGCTGCAACCAACGACTTGTGCTTCAAATTTCAGAACATTTCCCCAAAGCAGTTGGGACATTTCCAGTGGCTGGACCCATTTTTGGTGCCACACTAAACATTACAGCTCCTCCTGGTGAGGAAAGAGCATCATTACACTCAAAACTCTCTTTGAATTAAAACTAAAGTGTGCCCTTTTAGTCATGCATGAACTCAACACATCATGTAAACAATGTGAAAAAAATTCTCTGCATTTAATCCTTTCACCAAGTCAAGCAGGGGGCTGCCACCAGCTCAGGGAGTAGTGTGTGAGGATGGTACCTTGCTCAAGTGTATCTCAGTGATGACACTAGCAGTCCTGGGATTCAAACCCACGACCTTCTGATTGCAGGGGCAAGTCACAAACCACTAGGCCACCAGCTGCCCCAAAAATTCCCAAACAAAACAAACAAAAACACAGGCAGGAATGCTTTCCCCAATCATTTATTACTTAAAAAAATAATTACCAACAATCTGCATGAAAAACAAGTCTGCACATATACATGCCTCAATAGCATTGTAGTAACACGCACATCAAATCACCTCAAACGCTGCCATTTTCCTCACTTTCCACTCTTGCAAATGATCACAAGACATGGGGACAGGTTAATATAATTTAATACTTGAGCTCAACCAAAAATAGAAGTGTATAAATAGAGTTTTTGCTTACTTCAATTTACAATTCCAACAGAAGGAGCAAGAAGTAGAATATTTAATTTAGAGCTTAAATGGCAGGAAGAATGAACAATATACAAAGGTAAAAGGTATGGAATGTTGAACTCTGATGAGAACAAAGGCCCAAGGCTGTTAGTGTGGATTTCTTTCATACACCAGTCATATCCTGATTAGGCTCCTAAACACTTTCGGTAACCAGCCACAAGACCGACAGTGAGCCATCACTAATGCAATCGACTGGAAAAAGATGAAAATGCTACTTTCTGCTCCTCTTAAAGGTATGTCCTGGACTGTGCGACCATTCAGAAAAGACCATTTTTTGTTTCCAGTTCAGTCAGAAATAAATGCAATCAACACTTGCACTATTAATACAGCATGTCAAAATAAAAAATAGGAATATAGATGAAACAAGAATTTCATCACACTCATCATACACTTCTATCCTGTAATACAGATCTGTGTAATACCTGCGTTCAGGCAAACACCACAAAGCATCTCCAGTCCCAGTTTCAATACGCAACACTCAAACTGTTCTAATTAGAATTGGAGATTAAAGAGAACAAATAGGATAAATGGTTGCATAAAGGCACTTGGGGGTGGGTCTCTATATTTACACATAAGGACAAAACCAGTCCACTGAATAAATACTGTTGCGTTCACTGCAACATGCAGCTCAAGTACCACAATTCTCATATACATTCACTTCTGCCACCGCTTCCGATTGCTGTCAGCAATTAACAGTCCAAGATATGTTTCACATCCAGCTGAATTAAGACACACACCTCTGCAGCAATAAATAAGTAATATTTTTCCTTATCCATATGGCAGCCAGTGTGTAAAGATACGGTACAATGAAAATTCGGTTCGGTCTATACGGCCAGTCACACTGAAAAAAGAACTGTGAATTCTGTCCACAATGCTCAAAGATCATCCTGCACTGCATCACTGTGCATTCAGCTCTTCTGACAAAACAAGGCCTAAAACTCATAGGGCCTTGCATCTACACAAACTGACCCCTAGAGGGTGACAATTCTAGGAATGAGGTGCATTACTCACAAAGCTGCCTAAAAAAATACTCCACTTGCTGAATTTGCCTCTACGTATTGCAGTCCAGTGCCTTACTGTCTAATAAAATCCATCAGCACTCTTTGCCAACAGACTCCATTGACAGGTTTTTTTTGTTGTTTTTTTTTAAAAAAAGGCTTATTGGAAACAATAAGACAGGGGAGACATACTAGAACAGAAGCATTCATCTGTTCCTAATATCTGAAGAAACGTGGAGGATGAATTGTGGTCCTGGGCTTTGGTCAAGTTCAGTCAGTTCATTGCCCTCCTACTCCAGCAGCCTCTGCTTCAGAATCTCCCAAATCATTGCCTTGCGGAAATATGGCATGTGACACTACAGAGAATCAGAGATATAATTAGTAATATGTAGTGCAAAACAATTTAACCATTACAACCTTTTTTTCACTTCATAAAAAAACCCAAATGTTCCTTCTTTAAAAGAAGCAGTGTGCCTTTACAGGCACTAACAAAAATGGCCTGTTTGATTAAGGGATTAAGAGAGATTGTAAAATGGTCGTGTAACGTATCCCAATGGTGGAATTATGCATTTTGGACCCTTTAGAAAAGGAAACACAAAACAGACAACAAACCATCAACCATCTTGTAAGAACAATCATGCGCAAGTTACCTGTCTGAAGGTAAAGGGTCGTCCACAAGCAATGTAGTCAGCATACTTGCATACAAACACACCACAGTCACTCCCATTCTTCTGCTGGGGGACCTCCTAAAAAGTAAAAAATAAAATGTTCCTGATTACCACTACATTTAACCAAATACAAGATGCTGCAAGCTATACATAGAGCCCTATTTCAAAATTATGTAAAATAAAATTCTCAAAAGTTTCCAGTCAGTCTTACACTGGCTCGCATGCTCGTCACTGTCCACTTTAAGACTTCAAGATCTTTGCCTTTCTTCACCTTGTACTCCTCTTTCAGATACATCCTATGAGAGTTAAGTAAGCGGTTAGCATGGTTTGTTATTCTGATAACCTCTGCCAGAATGATTGTTCCTGCAGAAGCACAGCCAGGTCACTCACAGTATCAGGTTACAGATGTCATCATGCCTTTGGCCCATGGAGTCATACGACCTCACAGATTTAGTTCTAAAGTCAACAGCCTAAAGGAGAATGAAAAAAAGAGGATTTTGAGTGAAAAACCTACATAAATATTTTAAATCCACTATGAATTTCATGCTACATTCAGAGTTATGCCTAGTCAGTATGTACAATTTTCCACAATCTACTCACTATGAGAGACCAGTGGACACCCAGGTGCAGAGGTATGAGGATGATGTCGTAAAGAAAGAGGTCAACAGCTTTTGTCCAGCGGTGGACGGCACCATGGCCACCTCCGTGAAGCTTGGGGAAGAAGAATGTGCTGAAGCAGTACACTTTAATACCACCTGCCTTCTGCTGACTGCGGGCCATCACCAGGTTTAGGTAGAAATTTATCACCTTACAGAAAGACAGAAGGAAAAATACTTGTCACTGCACATTCATTACAGGGATAATGGCTAAAATACTAAGACAATTATCATTCTTATTTCCATTACCATTTATATTATATTGCTTTCTTTATTTTTGCTGCTCTTAACTGTACTGACCACTTTCTACCATGACAAAGCAAATTTCCCACTTGTGGGACTAATAAATATGTTGATATAATAAGTGTTGATATCTTATTTGTTTGTACACTCACTTTTGTCACTCTTTACAAAAAATACTGGGTGTTGTGATAACTGTTCAATGCAAAGACCAGAATCACAGGGCAGATCTGAACATGTACACATTGAGCATTTGGGGGGTACCTCATCATTCAGCCAGCTGCCCTCCTGCAGGGTTGCCAGATCCCGCTGTGTGATGCGCAATTTAAACGCGCTGCTCAAGACCAGGTTTGGATCCCTATGTGCAAGAGCAGCACTAACCTCATGCTGCATGTCCTGAAATACCACAATATACGGCTCAAATTATTTGCCCAAACTCAATGCATCAAAATGTTAACCATGAAAACCTCAAAAATGCACAGATGCACATATGAATTAAAACAAAAACAAAATAGCTATGTTTTGATTTTATGCTTTTTTTTTTCTCATCCAAGAATGACGCAACAAGAACCAGAGTAATTCACCTTAGTCAGTCTGGGGAACTCTTCCTCACAGCGCCTCCCTGTGTCAGAAAGGGGTTCAGGCCGAGTCTGTGCAGCTGGCTGGGACACTGCAACTTTTTTCCTCTCCTTTAGATTCAGTCTGGTCTCTACCTCCAAGGAGAGATCCACATCTACTGGCTGAACGGAGAAAGAGAAAAACAGTAATGTAAATGTAAAGTAATGCTGTGCTGACACTTTACAAAAAGAGAAAGCATTTCTCATAGAACCACAGCACATTCCAAAGGACAGTTTAGAATTAGAATGAAACACTCCTTACCACTGCCTTTTTGAAAGACTGATCATCTGTTTTTTTGTCTCTTACATCGCAGATGGGCACACCGCAAGCAACGTCAACCAATCTGCAGTAAAAGAGAACACACATGAGAGCAGCCACACGGAAGCACCAACAAAATGGAAGAAAACTTATGAGAAATAAAAGATAAAACTGGAAAAAGTTAAGTTACCTATCCTTTGTGCAATTTGTTGAAGTTGAATCTCTCCACACCGACACACTAGGATTAACTACAGGGGAAACATACGACAATACACAAGTATCACCAAATGCTGCGTGGGTATGTGTAAGAGCACAAGAGAGCAAAAGAATCACAGCCAAGCTCACCTTTGATTGGAACAGGTTTACTGATCTCGGCACTACGGCCAAAGGGCTTATGGCCAGCCAAGGGAAAAGATGCGCTAGAAGAATTAAGACTTACGTGTTAGCGTTTTCCGTCAACAAGCTTACCATTAACTATTTATGCTCTCAGATGCAACATCTTTTTGGAATAAGAAATTTGCAAAATCAAAGAATAGAACAATGCCTTATAAACACCTGCAGGGAAATCAGCCACAAAGCTGATAAGAAATAAATGAAACCATTTAACATGTTCCTACTTTGGTGGTTTCATCCGTCCAAACGGTAGTGGTTTATTTTTGGAGTATTTCTCAGACACCATTTCCACCAGCTTTCTGTAGTGTTCTCGGTCACTTTCCTTCAGTGCCTAAATTAGAAGCCAAACTGTAGATGTCAATCAGTAATGATAGCAAAAGAGTCACCTGTGTGTCAGGGGCTCTGGATTGCTTACCTCCTCCACTGCAAGACAGGGCTTGTGTGTGCGACTGGGGGGCTCCACCTCAGGCAGCCCCAATCCTGTCCGGGAAGGCAGCAGCTGTAGTGACCTCCTGTGGAGCCGCTCTCTTTGCCTATCCTGGTTCCCCATATACAGTACTGCTCCTCTAAAATAATTAACAGTGCATTTGTTCAGGATTCAAGTATAATGTAAGCACATAAAATGTATGCCAACCTTAATACATTTTCTGCATTTATTATGAACACTTACTCAGGTTTGTTTTTGAGAGACTGAACATTCTGGTAGAAATTTGACACAGTCCTCTCTTTACAAGTCAGTCCAATTTCTTTCTGTTTTTCTGATATACACAAAGAGAATTACATTCGCAATCAATCAGCTTTAAAAAAAAAAGTAGAAAAAAAATACACAAGTCTGTAGCTTGAAGCTTATGAAAGTTATCAAACCACACCTACCCATTTTAATATCACCACTGATCATCCATTTATTTAGACTGTTGCTGTGAATTTCATCAATTCCCATCAAAGCCACATGTCCAAGCTGAGTTAAAGGTAAAAAGGGAACCCACCCCCCAAAAAACAAGTTATAACAAGAGATAAATACTAATATATAAAACAGCACCGTAAATGTAGTTGGCTGTAGGGCTGCAACTAACGATTATTTTGATTATCGATTAGTTGGGCGATTATTTTTTCGATTAATCAATTAATCGGATAAAAACTAA
>JBBPCW010000106.1:1986263-2017556 GCA_037974425.1 Phenacogrammus interruptus | reverse complement strand
TCTGTACTCAAGACTGGGGATGCAAGGTGGGATCACTTATTTAATACAGTAAAAGTTAAATACTGACCATGCACAAACTGTAGAAAGATTTTTTTTTTCTGGTTCAGATTGTGAAATGTGTATTTTAATGTGCTAGCCTGTGTTAGTGTGCACACCCTTATTCATATTTCGTTTGCTAAGGAATTCTTTGTTTTCTACAGTTTCCTATCTGAAGGGAAACCTGAGGAAGAGAGGGCTGATGCACTGGCTGAGATAACTGAGCAACTAGAGAAACACAAGGTAGTCCTCTTAGATTTTTAATTTTTTTTTTTTTTTTTTTTTGATCTGGTATTGGTTTAACATAGCTATATCTTATTCATATGTGCTTAGTTTTCTTATGTGATCATCTTTTGTGCGTCAGGTGGAGCTGGATGCATTACGGTTGCAGTTGGAGGAGAAGCACAGGCAGGACCTGGAACAGCTGCGCTGTAGCATGGCTCTATCTTACAGAGAGGAATTACTGCAGGCTCGCAATGAGCTCACCGACCGCTACTACAGCGACATTGGGAAGCTGAACACCAAACACGCACTAGATATCGAACAGCTGCGCGCTAAGCTCTCTGACAACCATCTCAAAGGTGAAACAGGCTTAACATTAAATATGCTATAGCCTGAATTATGTCCTTGTCATTCTGTCCATGAATTTATTTATTTTTTTTTTGCATGACCTCCATATGCATGCATATGAACAGCATTGCTATTTGAGAGCACTCAAAAAAAATAAAAAAATAAAGCAGTTCTGTAAAATTCTGTAATATTGAGTGTTCTAGTGTAACAGCCTTGTAGCTTCAGAACCAAAGAACCAAAATGTGGACTACAGTAACCCCCCAGTTTTACAGCGATCAGGAGTCACTGATTCAGTCACGCAGATTTTTATTTTTTTTTTGAGAACCAAGCTTAGTTTTACGTGGAAATCCCCACAATAACGCGAAAGGCACAAGGGAACTTGGCGGCAGGCTGTAGTCAACCTGGAAGCACTTTTTTCTATTTCCAACCCAGAGCTGAGCCCCCGCACTCCAAGCCTGATTTCTCAGCGGTGTGATTTATGTCCAGGAGACCTTTCGAACGAGTCCACATTTTGTATTTTTAGCTTGAGTAGATCAGGGGTTATTCCCTGAAAACCGTTCACCTCGCTGGCGGTGTCCCACGACCTTCTGAGTTGCATATTTTGGCGGGGATTGCGGGTTTAACTTTAATTTTAAACTCTGTTTAGTGCATTACGCTCATAGAAAATGTAAAGTGTTTTGGGGGCATATTTAGGGTTTACACTATTAAAAATAGGCATTTAACCAAAACACAACATGGTTTTTCCACTATACACAGGTGCTCTTGGAATGTAACCCCTGCGAGGGGTGGGGTGGGGTTTTACTGTATACTGACTATATCAGGGAAAAGTGGAACACTGTGTGGAGTAGAGGTTTTGCTACATTAGCCTGATACCTTAAAATATACCAAATTCAGACATGAGGAACACTGCCATTTGTTTTTCCACTGAACAGGTTGTTTTTGCACTTGAGTTTTGCATTCTATATTCATCTTTTTTTCACCTTAAATACCCCATCTCCTCTTAGAAATAACAAAGTTACGACTGCAGTCAGCTGCAGAGGTGGCACGTCAGGTGGAGGCGGAGCTGGAGGAGAGGACTCGAGCGCAGACCCAAGAGCACCAGGCCCGGCTGGCCCAACTGGCCTCAGAGGCAGAAAACATACTGAGTCTGGAGAAGCAGCTGTCCCAACTCACCCTTCAACACACCCAGGAGCTGGAGAGAGCCACAGAGCAGCACACAGTTGAGCTGAGGGAGCTGGAGGACAGGGTGAGTAACACAAAGGCTCCTGATTAAGCTTGTGATCGCCAAAGGCATGTAGGTAGCTCTGTCATGAAAGGCTGATGAGTTTTGTAGGCCGTCATATGACACACATGCTTTCCTGAAGCGCTTTTATTCATACAATGTCTTGTTTGCCTTAAAGCCATTTAAGGCAAGCTTTTAAAAGCTTTTCACTGAGCACTCAGTCTTCCCTCAACTCTGCTAGCTAAAGAAGAGTTTTGCTGAGGAACTGCGCCTGAGTCTTGAGGAAGCACAGCGGGAGGAGAGGAACCGTGTCCATGAGGGGCTCTCCCACCAAAGTAGTGTAGAGCAGGCCAAGCTCCGGGAACAGCTTCAGACTCAGGCTGAGGAGCGCCTTGCCTCCTTGAAAGTGGAGCTACAGCAAGCAGCAATGCAGGAAAAAGAGGAGCTGGAGCAGAAGCTTGCCCAGGCTCAGGCGCTCCTGACTGCAGAAAGACAGAGATTGCAGGCCCTACGGGCTAGTCTGGATAGTGAGGAAAGCCCTCAGATGGTGGCAATGAAGCAGAAGCTCCAGGCTCAGTATGAGGGTGAGCTGCAGACTGCCAAGAGCACCATGGCAGCAGAAGTGAAGGAATTGAACGCACTGCTACAGGAACAGACTGAGGCCAAGCTAAAGGATGCCTTCTGCAGGTTAGTGCCTCAACATGCCATATATCATGGAATTTGTCCTATTGTCCTGTCATAATACACCTGTGCGATTTTTGTTTGTTTAAACAGGCATCAAGAAGAACAAGAAAAACTCACCATGCAGGGGGAAGCTGATCTCAAGCACCTGCGGGAACAACATGACCAAGACCTAGAGACTCAGAAAGCTCTCTTGGAGCAGCATGTGTCAAAACTACAATGTCTAGAGAAAGAGTGTCAGGAACTGAGACTACAACACCAGAAGGCTCTTAACCTGCTCTCTAGCGATCACAAAGCAGCTCTGGACATCATGGAAACAGAACTGTCTGTGAAACATAGCGCAGAGCTTGATAAACTACAGGTGGTCCTCGAGGAGACAAATCAGGCGCAGCTCGAAGCCCAGGAGGCAGAGCTCACGGCCCGTCACAAACAAGAAATGGAGGAGCTTGAAACTAGGATGTTGTGCAACATGGACACTCTGGAGAGTACGTACCTGAAGGAGATACAGGCAGTGCGCGAAGAGAAGGAGGAGCTGGTTCAGAATCTCCGAGGCTCACTGGAGCAGCAGCATGCTGAAGAAATGAACAGAGTGAAGAAGGAGGAGGAGACTGTTAGAAAAAAGCTGAAGGAGGAACTGACTCGGGTCCACATGGACAAGTTCAGTGCCATGGCAACTGAACTCCGCCAAGCCCATCAGGTAAGAAAGGAGAAAACTGGCTGGAAAAGCTTTTATGCTTTACTTTGATTTCTTCATTGCAGCAAATATAAGTATGTTTATTAAAATACAGGTAAACCATGTCTTCAGTTTCTAATGAATAATAAAAATGAAAAGTAATCAGGAAACAACTGTTAAAATTGGTTTCCCCCTCCCCCCCTCTACAGTGACTGTGGATGGAACATGTGAGCTATTATCCCTCCCTCAGTCCCCCTTGATAATTACTGCTGCTTTACCTTATTGTGTGCTGTGGATGTTCATGTTAAACTGGTCTCTCTTCCATCAGAGTGAGGTGCAGTAAGCTTTGTTGTTACAACAGAACAGTGGTTGCTCAGTATGGCTGTTTGTGTTTTTTGGAATATTTTTCAGTCACTGGGATTTTCTTTCTGGATTAGTATCTCTGTTGGCTTTGACCTGCAATTTAATGCTACAGATTTTTTAAAAGGTGCTTATCTATCTGTGTGTAGAAGGAGTTATCTGCAGCCCTCTCGTCTCAGAAGGCTGCTCTCGAGGTGAGCCACCACTCTGCATTGGACACCCTTCAGCAACACGTGTTGGAACTGGAAAAGCAGCACAGCGCTGCCCTGCAGGAGATCACAGGCCTGACCACAATGGAGAAAGAGCAGCTACAGAAACGGCTTGATGTACTCACTGCCCAGCATAGCCAACAACTGCAGGTGCGAAAGCTGAAATTCTTCCTTTTTGACAACTTGATTTGTCATGATTATTTATTTTTTTCCTGTTTGATTAGAATTTGTATTTTTAACTACACATTTCATCAGCAGAGGCCCTCACTATGTTTGTTGCTGTAAAACAAAAAAAACTTTGTTGCTCTTAGTGTAAAGATTTGACACCTTTCCACTAAGCCAAGAAAATGTTTTCTCATGGCCTTCAAAGCTGAAACAGCAGAGATTCTGGAAATCACTCGTTAGAACCCTTTAAATTAATCCTATACCCTTTCTGGACAAGTGGCTCTGCGAAGCTGTCATTTAGATGCTTCTTTAGCAACCTAGATGTGTTTGAGCTTTGATAATATGCTTAATCTCTACAATTCTGCCACCACAGCATTAATAAATAGAATCGGAAAAATCATCTGATTTTGTGAAATTTCAACAGGAGTTGAGGGGCGCTTCTGCCAGGGAGATAGAGGCGCTCCGCAGGGAGCTGGAGGAAGAGGCATCACGGCAACGTCTCCACTTTCTGGAGGAAGCGGAGCTTCTGAAGTGCCAATCAGAGGAACAGTTGCAGCAAAGGATTGCCCAGATAAAGGTAAGGGGTTGGATCCGGTTCCATCTGGCTAGGTTTTTAAGAGTTATTGGTGCATGCGCGGTCTGTTATGCAGGTCTGTGTATCTCTGTCATAGAGTAAATAAGTTTACATGTTTGAAATGGTTGTGCAGGAATCATAGTCATAATTGAACAATATGAATGCTAATGCTTGGTATGCAGGCTAGGGGGTGCAGTTAACATCTGGAGCAGGGGGCGGTCCTCTTTATGGCCAGAGCATGCTGAGCTTAGCGTGCCACTAATCCCTTGTAGCAGCAGCTCCAGTGAACAACGATTTGAGTTCAGACCGAAGCCATCATAACCGCTGGCACATGGAAAATCTAGAGGGGGAAGGTATGTGTGTGGTGGGACAGCTGACATCTAACAGCACCACAAAGCTTTTCCAGGGGTGACATCCTGGTTGGCTATTATCCCAGTAGAGCTTTAGAAAGGGGTCAGTACTCTTTTCTCTATCTCCTTAATAATCCTCCCTATGTGGAAAAGTGATGGACCACGTGAGGCTAGACTAAATAGGGATTTGTGCGTTTCGTGTAAGTTCAGGCGTTTGCATGCTGTGAGATTTTGCTTTTTTTGGATCGAGTAGAGGCTCTGTGCATCATGTGTGTGTGCAGTAATATTTCAGTCCTGTTGCCCTGTGCATAGTATGTGTACAGCCATGGATGCCACACTTAATGTATGTGTCCTGCGTGTGTTTAGGAGGAATGTGAACAGGAGAAGGCTGCTGCTCTAGAGCAGCTGGAGAGGAGGCTGCAAGAGCAGCATCAGCAAAACGAACTCTGCTACACAGACAAGATGAGCCAGCTGACTGCACAACTCCAACAGCTGGACACTGTGGTGTCACAGGTACGGCACTTTTTTGTTCAGAGTCTCAGAGCAGATGTCATTATATCATAAAGAATTAATTCAGAAATTTCTGAGAAATAATTCTATCGTATATGGTATACTTTTTGGATGAAAAATGGATTGTAAAGCAGTATAAAACTTACATTTTGGATTTTTATTTCAAGATGAAATTTTGACAAAAACTTGAAACAAAATTCTGAACAGACTTTAGAAGATTTATATATTTAAATGTTTGTTCTAGAAGGTTAAGGTAGTAAAACTAAGTTTTACCTGCTTTTATAGTGATGTGAGAAAAGGAAGTAATAGTTCTTTAACTCTGTTATGAAGCAACTGTATATGTACTGGATGGTGAGCATGAGTTGTTGCAGATGCGTGCGAGTCCCAGTCAAGTTATGAATGAATTACAGAAACACTGCAGCTTGAATGTAGTTTGTCAAACATTAATAATTTTGCTGGTCAGTTGGTAGTTTCAGGTAAAAAACCTTCTTATGCTGGACAACAACTTTGTGGCAAAGCTCACATACAATGCTTTGTAGTTTAAAGTTGAAGCATACATTTGATTCTTTTTGGGGGGGTAATCCATATGAATATTGGTGTAGCATTCTTATGTTTTGTAAATAGTTTATAAACACAGGAAAAGGGCTGTAATATCAAGGGTGTTTTGCAAACCCACTTTTTTTGTTTTTTCCCCCTCTTATGTTTACACATCTCTCTGCAACTTTTGCAGTGTTTAGTTTATTATATAGGGTTAAATTTGTGTGTCTGTGTTGCTTACAGAATCAGAATCCATCAGATTAGTCGAGGGGTAATACTAGACTCCCTTGTAAGCCTGGTTGCTGTGGTTACTGCTGTGTGGTGGTTGCCATTATTTTTAGTGTTTTTTTTTTTTCTCTCTGTCACTGGTTCACAATCCCACACAGTTTTACATCATACTGCCTTCGTGTAGACTCCTGCTGTGCAGTTTCAAATCTGCATCATTCATTGGATCGTTCCCTGCTGAACGTGTCTTTAATAGAACATCATCAGTCTTTCATTCCTCTCAAGATGGACTCTTGGATGTGTATCTTGTCTGTGTGATGACTGGATTTCTGTCTGTTGTGTCTCTGCTCCCTCTCCCTCAGCTGCGTGCAGAGGTGAGTGGCCTACAGGGGGAGCTGGAGGGCAAGCGCTCTGAGATGGACACTCTTGAGACTCTACTTCAGAGGCGAGAGCGGGAGAACCAGGAGGGAACCAACCTGCTGGCCATGCTGCGTGATGACCTCAATACTGCTACACAGAAGAGGTCGGGGATCACTATATTTTTGGGGAGAGCAGGGAGTCATTTGTAACCCCAGTTTTAGCCTTTTTATTTGGAGTATTAATGTTTCTAACCCTTCTTTTTAGGCAAGATCTGCAGTCAGTCAATGACAGGCTACAGCGGGTTCTCCTTGAGATGGTGCGGGTTACAATTGCAACAGAGGAAAATATCGGCCGCAGGCTGGGAGCATGT
Organism: Phenacogrammus interruptus; assembly: GCA_037974425.1. Taxonomy (NCBI): domain Eukaryota; kingdom Metazoa; phylum Chordata; class Actinopteri; order Characiformes; family Alestidae; genus Phenacogrammus; species Phenacogrammus interruptus. Next base: position 2,010,714 of record JBBPCW010000106.1, on the reverse strand, counting down.
GTAGCAGGCGAATTCCCTGGAGACCTCGCTCCCAACACCAAGACACGCAGGAGCAGCCGGGATCCTCAAGAGACAGGTTTTGTAATTGTTTTGACTTTATATTTAACCTTTTTGAGGATTGAGTTCTTAAACTCTGCTCTGTATAAAAAAAAAAAGTCCCTGAGTGTAGTTGTTGCATCATAATACTGAACTCTCTCTTCTCCAATATTCTAATCGCATGTTTGTGGTCATACACCTCTGGGAGCAGCCACACATTTGTGATCCTTATTTATTGCTTTTTTTTTTTTTTTTTCTTGTATTTTGTGCTTATGCTTAATTCAGGGTAGAGGGTTAGAGTGAGTTCAATAGTTTTAGGGTTGGGAATGAGCCGGTGAGTATCTTCAGTGAATTGTATCCATTTATATGCAGTGGCGTTCAAATGTTTGAGCTCTGGATCTGCAGAAAGTGTAAAGATCACACATTTTATGCAAGATCTGCAGGTTTTTTTTAATGGTGTGTATAGTTTAAGTGGTGGTGGGTGGGGGTGCCAACCTCTGTTTCGTCTCTAACTCATGCTGTCAGCGATTAGTTCATCTTCTATTCTTTTATTTTTCACAGTAACAACTTTTGACTAGCAGTGGCCAAACATTTGCAGGCCACTGAATGTATCTGTTGTTTATGTTTTCCTTTCTCCCATGTGTCAGCAGATGGCGCTGCTGACTGTGGAGCAGACTGCAGTGTGTTTTCCTCTGTGACTGACGAAGGTCTAGAGTTGTCTCAGCGGCTGTGTGAGAGTGTGTTCTCGGGACCTGAGGGTGAACTGGACCTTGAGAGAGAAGAACTGGTCCTTGAACCTTGTGGTCGTCTACGCAGTGCTGTAGACAAACTGCTAGAGCTGGTCTCTGAGTCCACAAAGCAGGTGGAGTACCCAACTGTGATTAGTACTTTAAAAATAATGTAATAATAAATAAACATGGATAAAGAAAACCCAGTTAAACAAATGAGAATATTGCAACTGGTCGTTATATGGGACTGCCAAAAGTATTAGTAACCCCTAGGATTACCCTTTAATTTGAAAGTGAAATTAGTCTTGTTTTCAATCAAGGGGTAAACAATTGGGTGTGGGTGGGTTTTATTGAAGGCACAGGGATGTCATAGTCTGATCTTCACAGCCCAAGTTTGTGGCAGTGTATCATGGCACGAACTGAGATTTCTGAGGCCCTCATCTGTCTAGAAAGTCCTGAAAATTAGAGGATGTTAATCCAGCTATAATGCAAATAAACCAAGCATAGATTAGACATACTAAATTAATACTTCAATTTTGGTTTTGTGAAACAAAACTATTTGGCAGCTTTATTAAATGACATAATCCACCAATAGTGCATCATGCATTGCATAATTGAGGAGTAAAGGAAAGAATACAATATTATTAAAAGAACATCTGCAGAGAGCCTGTTAAAGGGTGGTCATTGTGTGTGAGCAAGAGAGAACGAGGTAATTGGAGCGTTCTGACAGCAAAGGGCACTAATTAAATAAAACATTTTATTTATGATTATTTATTCCTTGTCACATGCCTTGGTCATGCAAAGCTGATTTGTCAACTGCTATTTGGAAAATAAATTGGAAGCTGCTTGATGTACTTGATAGTGTAGTCCTTTCATCGAAGACTTCAGGACTAATCGAGTTTCCTGAAATGTTAAGCTGCAGTTATTTTCCCCTAGGAATTACACCTGAGACTGAAAGCAAAGGTTTACATACTTTTTACATTCAGACATGTAATAGTGGTTTTTAGTAGTATGTTTCTCATTTGTTTAACTGGGTACTCTTAAGACTACTCAATTAAACAATTAGATATTTTGGGTCATTCATGTAGAAATACAGAAAATTCTAAAGGGTTCACAACTGTCCAATCATTGCTATACATGTAATGAGCAATTTCCTTTGTGGTGCAATTAACAGTATGCTGCCCAAATACTATGTCACTTATTGGAGTACATTGCAGTCTATCATACCATGAACATTTGATAGGAAAATAACTAGTTTTTTTCCCCACTCTGTTATGTCTTTTAAACATAGCTGGAGCAAGTGCATGCTCTTCAGGCTGTAGTGGATGCACAGTTCAGCCAGGGTGGTGAGGCCAGAAATGCTCTGGTGCTGCAGCATTCTCAGCTCCTAGAGCAGCTGGACCAGGAGGCCAGTCTGAAGAGTCAGCTTCAAGTTGAGCTGCACAAGGCTGAAGGTTAGAGTATGTTCAGATAACAGCCAACCTCATTTTCTTTATATTGCACACTTTCTGTGAGCTGAGGAATCTCGTTTCAGGTCTGATGGACGGTTACGTGGTGGAGAAGGCCACCATGGAGGAGGCTCTGCAACAGAAAGAAGTGCGAGAGCAGAAGCTGGTGGAGGAGTTGGAGAGCACTCGGGGCCAGCTGCAGGACCTCGGCGAGGCCCATGCTCTCCTGCAGCGGCAGAGAGACGCGCTCTCTGCAGACCTCGGCGAAACGGAGAAGGGTGTGTAAAGAATATGTTAATGTAACAGTTTGCTTCTGTTAATACCAAGCATTCAGTAAAGTCAAGATTTTTGATATCTGTCAATTTTTGCCTTGACTGAAAACTGGAACCTTTTACACTCGTCACTGAATGGCTTGACTTGCTCTCAAAGATGCAGAATCATACAATGCTTTGCTCGATTATTGCTCAGGCATTTAAATGAAAGGTTATGTGGTCTGTATAATGTTTAAGGAGATGTATATTTGATGCATTCGTTGTGATTTCCTCACCTTGTAGGCTGCGCTGGTGTAGGCGAAGAGAAAGGTTTGTTGCCAGTGTTGAAGTGATATTTGAAGTGTTTATTTTATTCATTTCTTTCCCCTAACTTTTTGCTTGTTTTTTTTTGTAATTTAAATGTCAGCTTTTGGCCATATTAGTCATATTCCTTTATAAAAATACTACTTAATTTTTGGTGTGCCGCATTGAGTCTAAATGCCTGCATACATTTTGATGGCACTGAAATACTGTGTTTTGGGGGCTTTTAATCTTTCCTTAATTATTTGCGTGTTGGATTTGTGCATTTAAGGAATGGACAAACTGAACCCAAGATCTGCATGACTGTATTGTCTGCAAGTGTTTGGATATCTAAGTGCTTTCCTTTTGGCCTTGGTGAGTCTCACGCCCTGCTATTCCTTAATTTTTTAACAGCCCTGCTGGTGGAGGCAGAGCGGCTGGCACAAGAACGTATGGACATCCAGCGGCAGGCTGAGAAGGACCAGGGTGGGCTGGCTGCTCGTCTGCGGTTGCTTGAGCTGGCGTTGGAGGAGCAGGAGAGCTCTGTGCAGCAGCAGGAGGAGCAGCACCGGGCCCAGACTGAGGACCTGCAGCAGCACATTGCCGCTTTGGAGAAACAACTCAAACACCATCGTCAGTTTATTGATGTATGTATAGATGTATAGATCCCTGACCTTGATTTTAAAACACATGTTTGTTTGGATGTAATGGTTTAATGTTTTTGGCTTGTGTACAGGAGCAAGCTGTGGAGAGAGAGCACGAGAGAGATGAGTTTCAGCAAGAGATTAAGAACCTGGAGGCCCAGCTGAGAGTGCCCTCCAAAGGACTTACAGGAGGGGACAGTAAGGGTCAGAGGGTAAGGACCAAACACCAAGTTACAGTTAATTGTAATAGCAGTATGTGTTTCATATGAGATCAACAAGAAATTATAACTGTGTTCATTATTGATTAATTGATTTGTGTCCTTTTTAATGATTGATTATTGTAGATTGAAGACTTGGTTATCCAGGTAAGTTATTCAGGTGTGACCGTATCCTGCTAGGCTTTCGCATGCTCTAGCTGCAATCTGATTTTGCATGTAGTCATGTTTGTCTAACTTGGCATGCTGTCTTATTTAACAGCCATAAGTAGCACTCTCATGTAATGCACATCATTGTTCATTGACATGCCTTGTAGTCCTTGTTTCCAGGCTTTGTGTGAATGGCTTTGCTGCTTACCCTCTTTATTTTTGTAGTAGAATGGTTTTAATCACTAATGCATCACTGGTTGCTGCCTTATGTTTGTCTTGTTAGGAATCATGCATGTATTATGATTTATGTAGTCAACAACAATGAAGTGACGAACTGAACGTATAACTTGGCAGGGGACAACATTTAAACATGCATCTTGTGCTTTATAAATAAGCTGATGTTTAGTACTGGCATCTGTATATTGGGGTGAGTTGAAGTGTTGCATGTAATAAGTATGTAATGATGGCTGTCTTTTTCAGGTGGAAAGTCTCCAAGCTCTCATTAAAGACAAGACAGAGGATTACAGCATGCTGCTGTCAGCTAAAGAGCAGTGCCAGCGTGACCTGGAGGAACGCAATGATGAGATTGATAAGTTGGCCTCTCGGATCCGGGAGCTGGAGCAGGCCCTCCTGAGCAGCACAGAGGCCGGAAGGGGGGTCCTGCAGCTGGAGCAGGAGCTGCAGAGAGCACACAAGAGTCTGCAGGACCTGTCTCAGGTGGCATATTCTTTCTAGCTTACAAACAACATTCAGCTTTCCAAAAAACAAAAGAAAACCTAACATACAGGTGCAAGTGACTGTGTCCTCTGTTAAAGTCTATTGACTTTTATAAATATAAACTGCGAGGCAGTTTTGTGAATCCAGGACTCTAGGGGTTGTTAGCCTGGTCAGCCACAGGAACAGCTGAGATTTATTTGGTTATCCATCCAGTCCATTTGCCTATAAACATTCTTCAATGTGACTGTTTTTAATGCTCACATGAGGAGCTTTGTATGTTTCCCTATGTTCTGTAGGATAAGGAGGCCTTACAGCAGCAGCTATATTCTAATAAACTCCAGATTTCGGCCTTGCAGTCAAAACTGGATGAGACGAAACACCGCTTCTCTGACACCAGCACTGACCCTGGTCTTCGAGAACAGTTGGAGACACTCCAACAGGACATGCAGAGCAAAGAGGAGCAGGTAGGTCTGAATGATTGACAGATTGCAGGCTGGCAGGTTTGTATGTGTAACGATGGATCTTTTATTTTTAAGTGTTGATTCTCAACATCTGACTAAATAAAAGTGAATATCTCTAGGTGGAGGTGCTGCTGGAGCGAGTAGAAGAGTTGGAGAAAGCTCTGGAAGTGAGGGAGGAGGAGGTCAGGCAGCTCACCCTGCAGCTGGAACTGAACAGTAGAGAGAGCAGAGCACAAGAAGAGCAGCTCCAGCTGCGCATAACACAACTGCAGGTACAGATATGCACCCAATAAAACTAACAATCTGCCCCTGTACAGGTTACCTTTTTTGTCATAACCAGACCCTTTTCCTGAAAAAATAACATGGCAAACAATGAATTCCCTTCCAGTACTTTCTAGCCCAGTTTTAGTATGTTGTACATAATGCTGTAGTAAGTCAGAGCCACCCCACTCTACATTCTATTCAGTTGGTAGTTCCCTCACTTTACTCCAGTATTGTACCTGGATAACCACAAATACACTGCTTAAAATATTCACATTCATCCCTGTTTTTGTCCTACAGGAGACTGTGAGTGCTTTCCACCAAAAGCAGCAAGATGAGGAAGGTGACCACTCCATGCTGCAGCTTCCTGCAGCTCTACTGGAAGAAAAGAATCTGGAGATTGACCACCTTAACCAGCAGATCCATTGTTTGCAGCATGAACTGGATACCAGTAAAGAGAACAATGTAAGAATTGTCTTTTTAAAAAAAATAATTTAAAAAAAATGGCTTACCAACATATCACATTTGTCAAATCTGCCATGTCTGTAACACCAAGCAAGACACTGTTTAAGCCACTTAAAGCACCAGTATCTATGAATATGGTCTTCTGTCTTAAAAAGCTCTATGGATCCTAACTGACTAGCTCCATAGTCTGTAGAACATTCCTTACAAGTTCTCAGAAGAGTGCCATGGTAATGATTTTATATTGCTTTTTCTTCATCATTGCACCACTGACCTAAATTGCTGAAATTCTGTGAAATATGTATGTGGTGTTAATAACTCTGTTTTTCTCTCGCAGGCTTTGGAACAGAAGCAAGCAGAGATTGAAGAGTTACATGCTCAGGTGGAACGTCTTCGCGGGGACCAGGAGCGTCTGCGACAGGCCAGAGAAGAGGAGGCTGAGCAGCTCCATGAGGTCATTCACAAGCTGCAGGAAGAGCTGAGCCAGCTGGACCCCAATCGGCATGAGGTCAGCGACCCAAGCCCTGAGCCCACAGACTTCTCTTGGTCCCCACGACCAGAGCAGAGCACTGAAGAGAGCCTGTGCCACGAACTCAGCAGCCAGACACTGCAGAACTCCCGCACCAAACTCAAAGAGCTCCAGTCAGAGCTGGAGCGCTCTGGGGAGGAGAAGGAAAGCCTTCAGAGGCTGCTTGTGACTCAGGAGGAGCAGTACGGTGAGCAGGTGGAGGCACTGGGTCGCAGCCTGGGGGAGGAGAGGGGTAGGCTGGTTGTGCTGGGGCAAGAGGCAGGACATTTGAGGCTCCAGCTGACTGAGAAAGAGACTGAAGTGGCTAAACTGCAGGGCCATCTGCATGAACTGGAGGATAAGCAGAAGGCCCAGCAGGCCACCCTGAAGGACTTGGATCTGCAGCTGAGGAGTGCAAAAGATGGAAGAGAGGAGGATCAGGAGGAGATGGTCAGGCTGCACGAGGAGGTGCGAAGCGAGAAGGAAATTCGAGAGGGGCTGGAAGTTCAGGTCAAAGAGCTGCTTAAAAAGTCAGAAGATGGCCAGAACGCTGCAGCAGATCTCGGAGAACAGATCACAAAGATGGAGGATCAGGTGAAGCAAGGAAGAGCAGACATTGCTGCATTAGAGACGGGGAATAAGGAGCTGTACATGGAGAGACAGGCTCTAAGAAAGCGTGAGGGAAAACTCCAGGAGGAAATTGAGAGGCTGAAGTGGGAAGTGACCTCAAAGAGTGAGCAGATACAGGAACTGAATGCAGAGCTGGTGGAGAAGGTGACAAAACAGGAGGAGACGCATACAGAAGTGCTGGTGAGTGTCTTGCGTGTCAGTCTTCTGGCTGCTTTGCTAAACATTATAAAACAGCAGGATAAAGGGACAAAAAAACGATCCAAAATCCCAAGGAAGAAAGAAACTTCTAAGTTTAGCCTTTAAATCTTGTCCATTACACCATTGTAATCTGTTGTCCTAGCATTTTCTTTGGGAAGCCAGCAAACTTTTTTGTTTGTTTATTAAACAAGCTTTCTTAATGCCTTCTTGCCATTAAGCATTCCAATCTAACCAAACCAGAAACTGTGTCTGTGTGTGTCTAAGAGAGATCGTTATTTGGCAAGATTGCTTGGTTTTTTAAGCTTCGGTCCTGGAGGGCTGGTGTCAGCACAGTTTGATGGTTCTACTCCTCAAACACATTCACAAACGGCTAGTTAACTGGCGAAGTGAACCAGGTGTTTCTGAGCAGGGAAAACGCCAAAACCAGCTTCACCACGGCCCTCCAAAAAATCTGTGGCTTAGACGAAAGGCCTCTGAAATCAACTCTGATCAACTGTATGCAGTCTAGTAAATGCCTCAGCTGAGGAGTGGTTAGCCCAACCCATACTGCTGATCTGGCTCATGAGAGCTTTACTCATTCAGGAAGTAAAGCAAGAAAAAGAGGAAGATGTGTCCGACTAGGCAGCGCTTTTAGCCACACATGCTTCTACAGGAATATTGTAGGTATCCCTTCAAGCTGAAGTGCCCATTTTGGGCCGCTATTTGCAAATGTGTGCTTCAAAGAGAATTCTGTTTGCTTAGCCTGTTGGGCAGTTCTGGTTTTTCTGCTTCATAACTGGTCTTAAAAATGCTTCCTTCTGTTTACTTTAACACGGCCTGATGTAATTCTGGAGTGTGTTTTGGAAGACATTGAGGGGATACGTTACTAGAGAGGGGTGTTTTGAATGACCTGTGCTAAAAATAAATGCATTGCATCAGAGATGACCCATTTACTGCCACTTAGACGGCTACTGATGATTTTTGTGTGCACGTTCTTGTAGACGTGTGCAGAGGAGACTCTGGCCAAGGCAGAGGCAGCGCTACGAGAGAGGGAGGAACAACTGGTTCATCTGAGGGCAGAGCATGGTGTACTCAGGGCAGAGCTTGCTGCGGTGAAAGAAGGGCTTAGCACCAGCACAGAAAGAGCAGAGAAGCTACGGGAAGAAGGACAGGTGAGTGACCGCAAGATTGTTTTCTATAGACTGACTTATTTCTGTTACCAACAGGAATCTATTAGACTCCAAGCCCTGTCTTGGCAGTTCATGTTTAGATCACCAGTGATCATGCACATTGTTTGAATTTTTTATTTATTTATTTTTTTTTACAAACAAAATCAGCTGACAGCCTGTCACCTGTTAGTGACTTGAGCAAGAGGTTGGAAAGGCTGTCAACTGAATAGTCTGTTAATAAACAATTAGATTTATTTGTTCACATGGGGGTGAGGGAATCTCACTTTGAGATGCCACTGGAACTATGTAGTTCTAATTTGGACATAATGTATGCAAGATGCACAAAAGGTTTTGTATAACTGTGGCCGATTTGAAGAAATTTTTATCTTTTATCCAGACTAAAGACCGAGCTCTTGCAGATCTGCAAGTGCATAACCAGCGCCTCCGGGCTGAGCTGCGGGGTTTGCAGGACGATCTGGCCGTGCAGGAGGAGGAGCTGGCCTACCAGCAGAGAGAACTGGATGAGCTAAGGCGGCGCTGTGGCCGGCAAGTGCACACTGACCTCCCCAAGCACGATTCCCGCTTCCTGGAGGGCTTGTCCCGGGACGCTTCTCTCTCCTCCCCGGAGGTGCTGCGTCGTATGGACTGCAGTGAAGAGGAGCGGCCTTCTCACCTCCAGGCATCTCACCTATCTGAGCTCAGCGCCCTGCGCAATGCTAGCCTTGATTTTGGACCCAAGCAATCGCCAATGGAGAGAATTGAGCTGAAACGTCCGTTACTGCTGCCTCCGGAGATGGATCCACCTAGCACACACTCACCCTCTGCCTCCCCGCGTTCGCTCTCCATCTCTGAGAACATGTCGGTGCTTGATTCACTAGATGCTGAAAAGGTATTGATTTTGACATTTTAGTTTAGTGAAAGCAAAGGTAGTTTAACACATGCTAAGTTAATTTAGAATCTGTGCTTCTAAAATAAATGATTTATTGAATTCTTGTAGTTCATTTAAATATGTCCACTAATAATTTGATTATCTCCGCTATGGGTGATGAAGGACAGAGAGCACTAAAGAGAACTAACAGATTTTTTTTCTCAGATGCAGGATTTGGAGAATCTGGATGAGATGTCTCAGACTCCTGTCTGTTCTACCTCCCCTGTCTCTGTCCCTGAATGGGCCAGTGATGGATATGGCAGCAGTGAGTGACTCTTGCACACATGCTTAAGTGTGACTCAATTTGCATCCATTTATCAGCCTTGCAAGTAATTTAATTTTGGTGCTTTCTAGATGTGAGCTCAGAGATTGAAGCCAAGTTGCGGTTGGACTTGGAGAATACAGAGCGCCTGGGCTCCCACTTTGTTGAATATCTGCGCTGCAGAGGCATGGATCCTGATCCCCATGCAGAGAGTGTCCCAGAGAGCATGCTGCACAGCCAAGATCTGCTTTCACCTGAGCTACAGGTACACTGCCCTATTCCACTGGTTCCCTTTTTTTAGCCATTTAGCCAAAAAACAAAAATGTGACCAAATGATCTATTGTTTTTCAGTAGCTTTAGGGTTTTTGCTTTAAACTGCATCTAAGGTTAAAAATATTGAGCATTCCTGGGGTGGTGAGGCGCACTCAAAGCTGGTGTATGTGTATACAGTAAACCCCTGCTTATTCACAGTTCAGAGGATTTTTCTAGAACCGAACTAATAATTGTTAGCAGAAAATCCCTGCATATTCTGGGATTTTATTTATTTATATTTATATATATATATATTTATTTTTTTTTTGCTTTTCTCATGGTAATATGTAATTTTTCATGCGTTTTTTTTAAAGGGCTGAATTTAGAAAAATAATATACTGATTTAGTAACATATATTTTATATGTAAATGTAGTTGAATAAGTTAAATATAACATTATTTGGTGTTGAGAACAGAAAGAAAGCACATCTTGGGATGGTGAAATACCACTGTACTCAGAGGCAGGAGGTTTGCAACGTTATTAATTTCTCATGGCTGCTGATTGGCTGCTGCCCTGTGATGCATTTTGTATTTCTTCTTTAAGCCCTGTATTAAAATGAAAGTGTTTTGGGAGCATATTTGGTGCATGTTTTGCATTTCTTTTAACTCTTTACAGATGCTCTTGGAACATTTACTCTATATAGCTGAAAGTAATTGATTGTCTAAATGTATTTTAGAAAATGGTTGTAATGACTACAGTCTGTGCTATTTCTGTGTTCAGGCCATCCTGAAGCGTGTGTATGAGGAGAGCTGCAGAGTGCTGGCTCTGTCTCATCGCTCTGCCCAGAGTGGCCAGCCCCTTCCAGACTCAGAAGAGGCTCCACCTCCCTCCTGGCAAAGGGAGAGACGGGCACTGCAGGAGACTGTGCTGTCACTCCGAGAGCTTCTCTGCAGGATGGCAGAGCGTGAACCTAAGGTCACTATAATTGTGACTCTATAATTCAATAGTCACAATAAGTTTGTAAAACTATTCAACATAAAGAAAATGTAGGAGGTCAGACAGAGAGTGTGATTGTTGATGCCAGATTGACCTAATCATAAAGTAATTCCTTCCATACTTTTGGTCTGTTGTGTGTATATGAGAATAGTAGTGCATCAAAACTGTACCTGTGATTTTGTGTAAAAGTCCAAGACAACCAAGTTTGGCAGATTCATATTACTGAATAAGGCACTTTATTTTTGTTTATTTATTTTTTTAATTATTATTATTAAATGTTTTGTGCGTGCAGGAGAATGCTGGTGATGCGGACTGGAGAAGCGAATTGTTGCAGGCCGTGCAAAGTGTGTTTGACAGTGAGCGGGAGTGGCTTCACACACAACTTCAGGCTGTCGTAACGACCAACACACACATGGATCATACATCTCTGCTGGTGCATATTGAGAGGCTGCTTCTGAAACAGGTAGATAACATATATGTATACACACACAAAAAAACACATGCACTATACATGGATTAAAGTTCTCTGGCACTATGACTGATTTCCTGAGGGCACTAAAGGTTAATGAGATTGATGCAGATCCGAAGGAAAAGATGGGGAACGAGGGGAGGAGCTGAACAAGCTTCGGCAGACAAAGTTCTGGAAAGGCTGTCTTTCTTTGGTGTAATTACGATTTAATTATATTTCCTAAAAATAAACATTATGGCTTCGGCAGTTCTCTTAAACATTGACTGCTGCGGAGTAGCCTACTGGCTGCGAGCTGTTTCTCGACGCTTGTTTAAGATGCCAAACTTCATGGTAAGAGAAAATAATTCCCCAGCATTTAGTGCCACATCAGTCTCAAAGGCTTTTAGTGTGCTAAAACAAAGGCGAGATCTGCAAAAGGGCTTCTTGTTGACTGACACACCCAATAATAGTAATGATCATAATTGGGCATAATAGGCTGGTAGTAGTATATTTTATGATATATTTTATCCCCACTATCTTTTTGTCAAACATTTTCATTCTTTTTCTCAGGATGAGCAGCAAAGGTCATCATTGGAGCAGCTGCTAAGTGCAGACCGCCGCAGTCTACTAGCTGAAATCCACAGTTTATATGCACAACTGCACACCTGCACTCTACAGAGTCAGGAGCAGCTGCAAGTGCTGCAAAATTCCCTCCACGCAATGCGGGAGCAGAGCCTGCAGTCGCAACAGCAGCTGCGCAGTCAAGGTAACTTTCTCACTTTAGCATTTTGGCCTAAAGGTGTAAATCTTGATTTCAGGTACATCAGCTGATTCAGTTAGGGATAAAATGTCATCATTGCTACTGGTTTGAGGGTTTGTTTTAATGATGGTTGTCAAATTTAATGTGGTTTGATAATTTATTAACTAACAGACAATAGCAACAGAGTTACCCCCAAGAGCCTGCAAGAGGAAGTGGCTACAATCATGCTTTATTTTATTGCTAATATTTTTTTATTAATACTTTCATTGGGGTGTTGGTACTGGTGGTAGATGGTAGTATTTTTAATTTAGGTCAATTCTCTGTACTGCAACTGTTAATTGCTGACTTTTTGTTGGGGTTAGTTGATGAGCTGGAGAGGCGGTTGCAGCAGGAAGAGATCGCAGCACGTGACCTGCAGTGCTCTCTGAAGGAGGAGCAATCCAGACAAGCTGAGCAGTCAAGAGAATTGAAGGAAGAGCAGAAGATGGTTTCAGAGCTGAAGGTTGAGCTCCAGGAGAGCAATCTGCAACTGCATTTAGCCTGCAGAAGCCAAGAGGACCTGCAGAGTCAGATCCACAAGCTTCGGTAACACACATTGCTGTTCTTTACAGTAAATTCAGGCCAAGAATACAGATGTTTCAAGTTTTGTCATACAGATAACAATGTAGCATCATTACTGTAATGAAATTCTTGTGTTCTCCAAACTTTACATAAATATATGGAAAGTATAAAGATAAAAACAACTTTTAAAATGTTACTTTTTATTTTATTTCAACACTTTTGACAATTGAATATATATATATATATATGAGAATGTAATGTATATGTAAAAGTTACAAAATAGGTGCAATATTTAGAAAATAACACTGAGTGTTTAGTATTTACAAGTATGGAAAAGGTAATGTATTAATAGAATGGCTAGTGCAAAATGATGGTGAGGGTTTAAAGTGACTGTGTATGAGTTGTCTTAAATTTTTTCACAGCCTGAAACTGCAGAATGAAGAGCATGAGCGCAAGGCTTGTGTGGAGGCTGTGGAGCAAGAGCAGGCCAGAGTGAGGCAGCTCCAGGAAGAGCTCCGTCATGAGAGACTAAACAGCCAGCAGGTGGTGGAGCAGAACACACATACCCAGGAGGTGTGAGACATATGCATAATAATTGAGACACACGGCTGATTTACACTTCTTTGAAAATGCATGTGAACAGACAGCTTGCTTCCATTGAGTCTTCTTTCAGTTCAGTTACAAAGCTATTGGAAGATTTTCCCATTTCTAGGAGACATGTTACACACTAACTTTACTCACAAGCATGTTGCCAAATAGCACAAAAGCACAGGTTGCACAAAAATGTGCACATGTTCATTCATTTGCATACATGGAGGTTTAAGTCAGCCTTTAAAATTAATCCATCACATGTGCGTTTATGTAACTGTGATATGTTGGTTGATTGTAGTCTCTGCGCACGTCCCTGAGTGAGTATTCATCCCAACTGAGCCAACTGACTTCTGCACTGGAGCAGGAGCGCACAGCCGTCAGTAACCTGCGCTCGGAGCTGCAGATCGAGCAGTCCCGCTGTGAGGCTCTGCTAGCCCAGGAGCGTGAGCGCACCCAGCAGGCCCTCTCACGCCTGGATGAAGAACGCTCACGCACAGCCCAGTTGTCAAACTCGATCTCCCAACAGGCCAAAGAACACTCACGCCGGCTGGAGGAGGAGGCCCGTACACAGGAGGCAGCCAGCGTACATGACAGGAAGTTCATCCAGGACCTGCGGGCACAGCTGGAGCAGGAAAGGCGACAGGCTGAGGAGTTTGCAGCTATGGTAGAGACTCTGCAGGCCCAGGTATTACAGGGTAAACGCAGGCAGGAAGAACAGAGGGAGCAGGAGGTGCACAGGGAGCAGGAAGAGGTGAAGACACTGCGGACAGCTCTGGAACGCTTGCAGGTTTGGGTGCATGATGGTTTTTCTTAAATTTGCTAAAAAGTGGTCTAAAAACACCTGAGGAAAACTGTACTATTGGTACTATTCAGTTATATTGAGCAGCCAGGGTGTTTACTGTAGGCTTTTTACTGTGTGGTTTAATTCATTTTATTGTTTTGGTCTGGCATATTTGTAATACTCGCAGCATTTCATACTGTACTGTCACTCACCCCTGTTTTCAGACCCAGCGGACAGAAGTCAGCTGCAGTTTGGATGCGGAGAGACAGCGAGCCTCACAGCTACAGATGGAGCTGGACTCCATGAGAGAGAAGCTGAGGGCAGTGAAGGAAAGGGAGGAGCAAAGGGAGAAGCAGAGGAGGCGTGAGAAACAGGAGCAGGAGGGCAAAGAACAGCAGCAAGAGCGCACCCAAGAAAAACTGGTATGGCAGAAAATCTTTGTTTCACACTGGAGGTGGAAAAATCAATGAAGTGTAGTATTGCAATATTTTTTGGCACTGTATATATTAATACAGCGTAGGGCTGGACGATTAATCAAAAAGTAATCGAAATTGATGTTCAAAACCTTTAATCGATCAAATTTTTCCAGGTCAATTATTTCGATTACTTTCCCTTTAAACATATAGATAGTGTGTGTTTCCTTCAATTATTTTAAAATCAAGTAATGCACTCTTCGTTCAAAAATCTCACTTGTAATACGTGAGCATATTTACTGTACAAAACTTGTCGGGGCAAAAAATTGTCCATTAATTGTAATCGAGTTAAAATGTTCAATTAATCGCGATTTTGATTTTAGGCCAAATCGCCCAGCCCTAATACAGCGGCACCAAGTGTTTATTTTATCCATTTTTTGATGCATTAATGGGGGACATCCTTTGCAATCTCCACTGTCATGGGGGCTGCAGGGGCTCTTATATGTAATATGTCATCTGCTTTAAAGTCCTACAGTAGCTAAAAGGGGCATAAATACAGTGATCTACAATTATCTCCAATTAAATTAGTTGATAACTACTGTAATATGATATGCGAGTTGAGACATATTTCTCACAAGTACTAAGAGACCTCTGAAACTAACAAATGTTTAATGGTATTGCCTTGTGTGAACTCAAAGCTGTGTTCTTTTGCTCCTCTGTGTAGATGGAGCTGGAGGTGCTGCGTCAACAGGACCAACAGCGCTTAAGACAGCTGCAGCAGACTCTGGCTGACCTACAGCAACAGGAGAAGCGGCTCACTGCAGAGCATCCACACAGAGACCTGGACGTCATGGAGAATACACGCACATCAACAGGCCATACACACTCCAGCCGCACAGAGGTGATATGAAGTGATTGATCTCAACCATCAGGCCACAGCATATAGGCTTGTGTGCTAATAATCAATGTACTATCATCTGATCGCAGCTCTGTCTGTCAGCAATAATGTTGTAGGGGTTGCATGGTGGCCAGCATGTCTGAGTGTGTGAGAAAGGTGAAATTGCCCGAGAAGTTGCTATTAAATGAGAGACTGAGGCTATTACATTTTCTTTTAGATCTTAACTAATTTGATCAAGTGTCCGTTGTTTAGGCCCATGTTTGCAATGGAAAGCATGGAAGTCAAAGCCTTTCAATTGACAGTCACAGCCAGTTTAAAGAGAATAAAAAAAAAAAAAACATGATTATCGAATATTCTGAAGTCACTTGAGAAATGGACATTTGAAAAGAGACAAGGTTTCCTTTTGTGCTCCTTAAAGCTTTGGATGGCATGTAATTTACATGCTATTGCCATTCAAATTCAAAATGCTATGGAATTTGGTTTTTAAAAAAAAGTCAGCCCAAGCTTTTTACTCTAACTGGTGTACAATATAAAAATAAATAAGCTAATAATCGAGAACTGAAAAAATTGTGCTGTGTTTGGCTCTCTGTAACAAAGTAAAAATACTCAAAGGCTCAACGTTGTGATTGTAGGGCTCTCCCTCCTCTTCCTCCTCTCTGGTGGAGCGCCTGCTGAAGGAGAACACAGAACTGGCTGAACGTTTGGCAGCCTTAAGTGAGGAGAAGATGTCTCTGAAACACACACTGTCCTGCCTGGAGAGAGACCTACACAATCTCAAACGGGAACAGGTATGTTTCGTATCTGTCTGTCTTGGACCTCCTGATAGCGTGATTCAATCTGAGTGTGCCAGTAAAAAATACCTGTTCATTGAGTTCACTGGAATTTAAATGGTTGGGTATATTGGACAGCACAGCCAGCTCAATGTATTTAACCTCACAATTGTCTCTTGTAGAAGTTTGCTGTGCAGGTGGACTCACCTTCTTTAGCAGAGATGGCGGCCTGGCAGAAGGAGAAGGCGGTCCTGCAGGCTGCTCTACAAAAAGCTGAAACTGATCTCTCTAAAGCCACAGCCGGCAATGAAAACAGACCCTTCAGTGACTTCTCAAACAACAAGGTGGTTTCTAGTAGTCTGTTCTGTCATGCCTGCTACTAGAAAGGATGCAGTCTATTAATACTCTGACAAATATATTATATATTAATATTTTTATACAATATAAATTCACTCACTCTAAACTTTGACCCTGCATGTGTATTTGTAGTTTTCGGCAATAGTGAAACTCATGTTCCTGCTCTGTTGTAGGTACAGAGACTCTATGAGAAGTACCTTAGAGCAGAGAGCTACAGGAAGTCATTGGTGTATCAAAAACGCTACCTGCTCCTGTTGCTCGGAGGCTTCCAGGACTGTGAGCAGGCCACTCTGGCCCTGATAGCCCGAATGGGGGCTACACCGTCCCTCAGCAACTCAAAGACCTCTAGACCACTCAGCCGCTTCAGGAGCACAGTCAGAGCACTCATCGCCATCTCCAGGTATACTCGTATGGATTAAATTGGTGGTGTTTTTTTAGTTATTGTGGTAATTTACCTACAACAAATAAAGGCTAATTCAGGGAACACTGAATGAGACTAATCTTTGATATTTAGTTTAATAGTTCAGATTTTTAATGTACATGAAGCGATGAGAGAGCTTCTAACATTTAGCTAATGTGTGATTGTAAACTAGCAGGTAGGTTCGAAATTATCTTTTGAAAACAAAAAGGTATTGCACCAAAAAGGAGGTAAGCAAAGTGGTTAGAGAAGTGATTAAGGAACTTCTCTCATACTTTCATTCAAACAAAGACTGTGCTAGGTACAGAGAAGAGAGAATAGTTTAGAGAATGTATCTAGTGACCAAGACCGTGGCATAAATAATTTGTCTATTAGTAAGTGCTCAGCTGTAGAAGTGGCTGCTCTGTCATAAACCATTCCCCACCTTCTTTCTTTTTAACAAATGTTCAAAAAATACCCCACTTTAACCAGTGCAGAAATGACCTTTTGGGGGTACATCCTATTGGATTATTCACCATGTTGATGAGAAGCACTGAAGCTGTGCACAATTATGCATTTAGAATACTGATAGAGTAATTTATTTGGAAATGGCCAAATTTCTGATCACTCACACTAATATATTTTGTATTAGTGATTCAGTCCGTGATTCTGTCTAGTTTTAATGCTTTGTTTAATATCTCTGTTTTCATATGCTGTGTTCAGTACCTTTTTATAGTACTCATCAACGGAACATATTTTTAATCAGTTCTGCACTGCATCTCCTTTCCACAAGCTATTCCTTTTCTTCTCAAAATGTGTGCTTTCCTTCTCAGACTGAAGTTCCTCACTAGGAAATGGCAGAGGGCAACCAGGCGAAACTCAGTAGGAAACTCCACAGCTAACAGTGCAGGTGAGTGCATCTTTGTCAACTGTCAATTTCCACAAAACACAGACTCGTACGCAAAAGAAATGTTGAAATAACTCTCTCTACCCACATGTTTAGACAGGGCACAGCTTACTAATACTAAATAAACTAATAACAGTTGAAAATTGGGGGGGATATATCTCTTACTCTCTCTAATTTTCTCACTGGCTGTCATGATTTCAGCTATGAGGACAGAGGTTCTGAAACCACAGCACACAGGAGCCGCATTCAACTCGCCTCCCACACGCGACCACATCTTCACCCAGCGAATCCTGGTCTCCCCTTTAGTACCCCCAGTCAAGTCTCCCTTCAGACTACATAACAGGTAAAGCTAACGGCTTGGTTTAGCCTTAGATTAAACTGCAGTGCTGATTTTAGGCCTGCACTAATGTCTCTGCTTGAGCTACATAAATTATACTTTTCAGTGTCTATTGGAAAACCTAACCTCATGTAGTGCAGTGATTTCGACAAAATCAGGCCGCACAGGAGTGAGATTTTCCTACTCGTACAATCTTGTAATGCTGATTTTGGGTTTTTTGGGTTTGGTTTTTTTTTTTTGTTTTCCTGAAATGTTGATTTTGGTGTTCTCAGAGGATACCCCAGCAGCGTGCTAACCCCATCAGAGCGCACCCTCACTCCATCCCAGGACCAGGAGCGTTCTCTTGCTGAGTACATACAGCATCTGGAGACGGTTCAGCAACGCCTAGGAGCCGTTCAACCAGGTAATGACTAGCAACTTTATGATTGATTTTGAGGCAGCCACTTAATTTAGGCATTGGCATTTTGTACATTTCTATCCCTCAGTTGTAAAGAAAATCATTCACAGTAGTTTGATGTGAAGGAGTCAGCGGTAGAGAAATGTACCAACTCAAATTGCTGCACAGTGGTGGTGACTGTAACCAAAGGTTGTCATTGTCTACAACTTGTATATAGTCAATTTATTCTCTATCCAAATTGAGATATAATGGTAATAATAATATAATGGTAGTGTAATGTATGATTTTAATTTTGTTTTCGATATCTGGTTGCTATTGTCACCAGCGAACAGTTGATTTTTGTAGAGCCATACATATGTCGAACCACAAACATTTATTTATTTATTTATTTATTTATTCATCCATCCATCCATCCATCCATCTTGTCCATGTAGTTCTGTCAGGATTTGTTGAGAAATTGCATCTTTGTTCATTTTTTGGGATTCTGGCATAATTCATAAAAACCGCTGTAAATAATAATTTTTATGAAAGAATTAATCACTTTATAGACTTAATGTGTTTACCTCAAATACACTGTATACTTGGGACTTTTAGCTCCATTCTGGATTTTTAGGCTTACACTGACCCCTGCTGGACACTTCACTGATGATGAAGTGATTGCACTAGCCCTGGTGTATTTTACCTCACATATTAGTTGCACTTGGTAAGAGTGGTGAATCTGTCTGTGTAATCATGCACCAATTTAAAAACTACACCAGTGGAAAGAAGGTGTTTTACTGTGGACTTTATAACCCTTAGGCTCCACTTTGTGAGAAGTGCTCCAAATGACTTGAACAGAGTAAATGTGACTGATTGAACAGGACGGTTGGTTTAGCACTGTGATGAGTGTTTTTACGGACCCTGCTGACCCCGTGCCCTCCCGTTCTGCAGTCCCCCGTGAGGAGCGGAGGCAGAGTCTTCCTGATATGATGGGCTTTCGGCAGAAATGGTCGCATGAGAATAGAACCTGGCTGTATTTGAGTTGTTTGTCTCCAGGTTACATGTGGCCTTTAGGTGAGTGGAGGCTTGGCCGGCCGACTCTGCACTGTGTGCAACAGAAACCCACCCTCTTGTGCTGTCAGTCACATTTGGCCTCTTCAGCTTTAACACTTGGGTGCGAGTGTGAGGGGGATTTTTAAGTGTGAATTAAGCTTAACTTGTAAATATTCTGTGCTGCAACTGAACATCTCCTCTTCTCTCATTCAGGTTCCCGCTCCATGCTGTCCTATCCCAGAACGTCTAACCAATGAAAGTCTACCAGACTAAATTATAATTTTTTTTTAAAACCATCGCCAGTGTCTGTGTATATTCGGTATACTTAAGTTGATATACTTGACCTGTTTATGATGTAAATATATATTTTTTTAATGTTCCTTTTTAAACACTTATGTTCTTGTTTCATATGTCAGTCTCGGATTAATGACCAGACTGAGTACCTGAATGTGTTTGGTAATAGTCCCAGCCATTTTCTAGCCATCACAATTTTTTTTTCCTCACACCAGATGCTTTGTAAATACACTGTTACTGTAATGTGCAGTTTATTGCTTTTTATATCGTTTGCACTGGAATCTGTTATACTGCACAAGGGTGCCTGTTTTGTAACTTTTATAAAATTGTTTTTTAATGTGATTTAATAAATATTTTAATATTTGAAGTGTTTTCAGTGGCTCTCTAATCTAATTGATCGTAATCTACAAATTACAGAATTTGGTGCTTTACCTGCCGTTTACAACTGAATGTTAAATTGTCCATGAACATTTTAAATAAAATTAACAGGTCTTGACTGTCCTAGCGTTCTCTGAGCTGTCCTATCCAATGATGAGGGGTTGGTCACGAACGAGTCGTCACTTTAAGATGAACAATGGTGTGAGATTTAAAGTTCACACGGTTAGATATTTTTAAAAGACTGTAAAGGCAGAGGTAGTGTGTTCCCATGTTCTGCTGGCAACAAGCGAGCTCCATTCTGAGTAGTTTGGATATATATGTGTATATATATGTGTGTGTATATATATTAGACACGGTAATTCATTTTTTGTCCTCTGAAGTGTGCCTGACCTCATGAATGGGCACAAATTCTCACGGATCCTTCACGAAGTAAATCGAATATAGCCAAATATAGCGCCACCAAGTGGTAAATATGGATACAAGGTGGTGTACTGCTGTTGTATGCAAAACGGACAAGCTTCATTTGCATATGGCGGCCATGCTGTTTGCAAATGTGCTTGTTTTTGATCATTATTGACTCCACACTGCGTGCTTGGACCCCTTTAAATATGGTGCAGTCCACCAGCATGAAATTGACATTCCATGTCCCTTCAGGTGCAGAATGCCTGGATAAAACAGCAAAACGTGCGATGTGTGAAGCGTCAAATGTTCCTCTGTGTCTTCAAATAATCACAGTGCTATAAATGCAAAAATAAATGGACTTTTGCAAAATAGCCCAGTGTAATCAGTTATTCAGTGGCCTACAGCTAGTGAGTTTCAAGTTGACCCATGACTTACGTTTGTTTTTTATGTAAATATGTTCAATATGTTTTGAGATCCTGCTCACAAAGATTTCAGTGTTCAATTTTCATAAGCACTTGAAGTCCTGTAGTGCACATGTAAAATGTAAATAAAATTAGTTAACAAAACATTTGCAATTTGTTTTCTACCACCCAAATACTTGATTTACATAAAAACAAATCTAAATACTTTTTTTGCTTCCTGGGTCTCAGGAGGATATGGACATTACAGCAGTATTATGACTTATGTACAAGAACCACTGACACTCTGTAACAGCTTGTGGTGTTTTCACTACAACCAAAATGCAATTTAAATAAAACTAGTATACGCTTTTACATTTAATCTTTATACCAAAAGAATATAAAATCGTGGAAATAGGGATTAGAATAATTACAGCGAATGTGTTCACACCCAACTCATACGTCAAAACAGTTAAATTTGCCAGAATTCTAAAACGCTGATGTATTTTCCCTCCACGCCTAACAAGTTAAAATGATGGCCAAATGTCTCGTTCTCACCATGATTTAGATTTAAACCTTACTACTGCCTGCAAAACCAAAACTAGAGCTCACCTTTACTGACCAGCGCAGATCAGTAAGAACATCAGCCACAGCCTGGCTGGACCACCTCTTCTCAAATGACACAAATTAAGACTTTCAGTAACGTGGAGATATGCTCCTGATACCCTCTCTGTCTTCAAACTGCGTCTTAAGACCCTCATCTTCAGTGAGCACATGGGGTTAAAAGTAGAGCACACGTTCATGCTTAGAACTGAAAAACCAAACTATCATCATAGGTGGCCAGTAGATCTGTATTTAATTCTGGGTTTACTTGTGTGATGGTCGTATTTTGTTTGAAAGCACGCCACGTTACTCTGAAGTGCTCCGGTTAGAGGGCTTGAACTGGCTGAAGTTTAAAACCTCGTCCGCCCAACATGAAGCCAGAGCCCGGATAGCTCAGTCGGTAGAGCATCAGACTTTTAATCTGAGGGTCCAGGGTTCAAGTCCCTGTTCGGGCGAACTGTTTTCTTCTCTCAGTAAATAAGTGAACATGGTTCAGGCGACTGCAATGCTTATACCACTGATCAGATTAACATTATAGTAACATGTTTTACTTGTATATACATCTTCAGAATTCATTTTGCTTATTTGTGTGTGTAAATATGTTTTTGTGATGTCACATTTACACACAAACATCTGTATGTATACACATTCACTTTACAATAAATATATATTATATACTCATACTCTAGAATATACAAACTGTATATTTAGAACATACATAGATTAATGGAATAGATTAACGGCTTTATTTTTTTTAATCACGCGATAAGAATCTCGCGCCATTAACGCCGTTAACGGCCCAGCACTAATATATATATATATATATATATATATATATCTCTCACACACAACGCACACAGTACATTTTCAGCTTTAGCTGCTGTTTAAACTATCTTAGATTAAACAAGGAACTATCTTAGATTCGTATACCATCTTGAATAGTCACACAAAAATATAAAGAGTCTTTCTTAGTACATAAACCCACACACATTTCCTAAAATGTCCTGGGTTTAAAAAATTTAATAATACATATGTGTAACGATCATTACCCTTTAAACACATGTTGTAGGTTTGGATTGAGAGCTTTCACTACACACACACACCTTCAAATTAAATACTTTAATGATGAATTTACATCTGTACAAAATTTAAATATACAACACCGTCTATAAAAAGTCCAAAAAAAAAAGATGCACATGTATAGTTGATGGTTTAGACCAGGTCAGAGAAGCCTTTGTACAGTCTGCATGAGCGAATGTGCAATCATTTAATGTAATTTTACTGTGGAGAAGAGCGTCATGCATATGCTGCATTTTGGAGTGGTTCTGTGTAAGCACACGGGGGTGAGGGGGTGCTCTCAGATGATGTGAGGCAGAACATCTGTACACTAAAAAAAACTGTGATAATTTCAACGGAAAAGATAAACATGTCTTAAGTTTTACACACAACACCCTCGTCCCCTCTGAACCACACAGCTCTTTGTGCTCACTCCATTAAAACCGAGGGAGAGAGGGAGACCGCCCTCTGCTGTTTGCTTTCAGAATGCAGGTGAATTGCATGTGATGCCACTGCAGGTTGTACTTAACAGTATCTCCCACATTAACTTACATGCGATGCTGTGTTTATGATGAAGACGATCAAGTTTCTCATTTTTTGGAGGAAAAAAACATGGCTGTTTAATTGTATTATTAATCTCATTTTTATGTGACTCTTATGCGATTGCCATTACATTACATTCACCGCTTCTATGCTTGTATTCAAAAATGTTCAGGGGAATTTTAATGCAATGTCAAAAACACAGTTCTGATCCAGATGAGGAGTTTGTTCATCAGTTAATGAGGACGCCAGATGAGAGAAATCATGTGCAAAGCGTGGAGACCCCAGCAGTGCAAAAGCATCTTAAGACACCCACCCTGCTTCTCTCTCCGTTTCAATCTGAAGAGCTGCACTCTGCACAATTTAAAATGTTCCCCACAAAAACCTGGAATTCACTGCACACACTTAGGCACCAGACATTGCATGAAACATGTTTACCAAAAAAAGGAAAGTGATATAAACTTTGAACCATCCTTTGGATTCAAAAAAGTTAAAGTGCATTCTTGCTTCAAATTTGTGCAAACAATAGGAAAGTAAGGAGCATGCATGCCAGGGTGCAGGATCCTCTCCAGCGTCATGCTTGAATATGTTTTAGTGGTTTTCCCTCAAAGCTGCACTTAGCTGTGGTGTTTTCAGGCTCTCTGGCACAGTACTTATATAAAAACAGAATTACACCGAGCGGTAGGTAATCAAAGCTGCTTTAGCATCCTTTGGCTACAGTACTTTGCCAATTCAGTGATCAAATATGCAGACGTGTTCACAATGCTTTTTAAGATTTGTCATTTACTTTAACGAATGGATCTGAATAGAATCATTTAATGCATCCCTAATTTTACCCTAATTTTACTCGAGGCATTCTCATACTTTTTCCCTTCACCCACCAAAAAAATCTTAAGTGCATTAATTATACAAGCAAAATATGTATTAATCTATGACTCAACTGGGATGATTCATTACAGCCTCACAATATGTCATCTATATGTCAAGAATGTGGTGGAGTATGTTATGTCAGGGATCTTTTACCCATCAATGATGATGATGTCGATGGTGATGATGTCGATGATGATGATGATAGTCCTTTACCTACTGCGTCAGGAAAAATTGGTTGAGAGTAAATCTCATGCTTGGAAAACTCTCTTCAAGTCATTTGCTTATGCCTGCGGTCGATGTTGGTGCGGCTGAACATCAGTGCTGCCAAATGTAAATAAATACGTTTCTGTAACTTTTTGAAGTAGATTCCTGTTGGGAGTCTTCCAAAGATGCGTCGCTGAGAATTCACTCACTATGTCACCTTTAAAAACAAAACACACAACAAAGCACACAACAAAACCAAGTTAAGTCTTAGTCATTAAGTGCACAAAGCAATAAGGAGTTGAATGTTCAGGTATCTAAAAGGCAGGTCGATACATCAGATATACTCAGTGTATCGTGTGACTCTGTCACTAGTGTTGCTTTCGTCAACGAAAATTATGACGAAAAATCTTCGTCAACGAACATTTATCACGTGACAAAAACGAGACGAGACGCAACGAAAAT
>JBBPCW010000106.1:1949599-1960326 GCA_037974425.1 Phenacogrammus interruptus | reverse complement strand
ACCATAGTAAAACTATGGGTAGTACCAAAGTACCATGGGGTACCATAGTAAAACTATGGTGCCCCAAAAAAACTGCAGTAAAACCATAGGAAACCATAGTGAATTTTCGTAAGGGTCGTGCCTGTTTTCTGTTTTCACGTTTTCTGTTAATAAAAGTCATACTAGCATGGATCCTTGCTTCTCTGCCTGTTCCATGCCCCGAGGAAGCGCAGGGCTGAGGAGGGCTAGCCCCCTCAAACCTGACAAAAATACACAAAAACAATGTGTCCAAGGGTTTGGGCTAAGTTGTAAGGATCACTGACGAATGCAGCTGCCTTCAATTTTTGCAGACATTTTTCTTCTTTTGTCCTGCAAATTGCAATGATGACCTCATGCAACATCACAAACTTATCCTCTAATAAATTCAAACCTAATGTTCACTGAGTGCTGAAGATTTGTATAACTCTTCTGTCTACTTGTGAGACAACTGTATCACTTTGTTTAATTAGTTGCTGTCTCTGTCTGCCAGGCTGGTTGCACAAAGAAGTAAAGGCTGGAGCAAAGAGCAGTGCATTAAAGCTGAAGAAGCGCTGGTTCGTCCTGACCAACAACTCTTTGGACTACTATAAGTCGGCTGAACGCAGCGCATCCAAGATGGGCACCCTAGTGCTCAACAGTCTCTGCTCTGTGGTCCAGCCTGAGGAAAAGGTCTTCAAAGAGACAGGTGAGCACACCTACAACAAACACAGCTCATATTCATGGTGGATGAGTAGGGAAACTGATTAATGGAATTCTTACACGCAAATAGAGGAATCTATGTAAAGGTACATATTCATTTGTAGTTCATGTTTTCATTGCCTTTCTTAATCCAGTGTTAAGCTGTTGCTTTTTCAGTAATTTCTTCTGCTAACGTGGTCATGCTGCAGGTTACTGGAACATCGTAGTTCATGGGAGGAAACATTCTTACCGGCTCTACACTAAAATGCTAAATGAAGCCATGAGATGGGTGTCTGCCATCCAGGGAGTCATCGACAACAAGGTGCCAATCGAGACGCCCACTCAGCAGCTCATCAGAGACATCAAGGTAAAGGTGAAGAGGACTCTCCACATCTGTGCTAGATTAGTTTACTAAATTCAGATCATTGCTTAGGGAGAATTTGGCCTGTGACCTGAATTTGAGTTGTCTCTTGAAATAGCTGAACAGAGGTTAAGTCTGTTTACTGAACAGGTGCAACGGCCCCACAGAACCCATAATAACTTCAAAGGCATGGTTGCTGCTGTTTTGATCTTTTGCCACATTTGAGAGTTTCAATCTCAAAGTGCAAAAAACTGCTAACAGAAAATGTTTCACTTTTTGTTGAGAAATCAATATGATATCTGGTGCATTTGTCTATTTTATTGTTTAGTGAAAATGCTCTTTTTTTCACTGTAGGAGAACAGCGTTAACTCCGAGGCAGTGGAGCAGATGTACCGCAGAAACCCCATTCTCAGATATACCCAGCACCCCCTGCACTCCCCCCTCCTACCCTTGCCCTATGGGGAAGTCAATGATAGCTGTAAGCCCACACTATAAGCATTACAGTGCTGTCTGTTGCTCCTATCTGGCGTGAGATGTTCTGTAATGTCCTGGTGTCTTATTTGTGTCTTCTTCACTCATTCATTGTCTCTGTATAACATGTGCACATGTTTATCCCAGGTTTACTTCTCTCTTACTCACTTCTGTTTTCTTCTCCTCTCTCTGGCAGTGCAAAAGGAGAAGGGTTATGGCAGCTTGCAGGACGAGGCAGTGAAGATCTTTAACTCTCTGCAAGAGATGGAGATAGTGTCAGACCCCATTGCCATCATCCAGGGCATCCTGCAGACCTGCCATGATCTCAAGCCACTTCGAGACGAGGTCTACTGTCAGCTAATCAAGCAGACCAACCATGTTCCCCAGCCCAACAGTCCAGCCAATCGCGCACACTGGCACCTGCTCACCTGCATGAGCTGCACCTTCCTGCCCAGCCGTGCCATTCTGCGCTACCTTCGCTTCCACCTTAAGAGGTGAGGTGCTGCTCATACTGTTTCACTCTCAGCTTCTCTAAATTAGTCCCTATAATCTGCTCCGTGACAGAAACAGTACAATGACATTATGATATAAACTATATGGGATTGGAACAACTTACCATTACTCCAACAGGGACTTTAATGACACTGCATTCAAATACATGATCCCCCATTTCCTTTCCAGCTCATCCCAAAGGTGTTCAGTGGGGTTGAGGTCAGGGCTCTATGTAGACAAGTCAAGTTCTTCCACACTGAACACACCCAACCGTGTCTTTTTGGACCTTGCTTTGGTCATTCTGGAAAAGAAAGGGCCTTCCCCAAACTTTGTCCAGAATGCCATTGTCCAAAATGTCTTTGTGTCAGAATCAGAAAACTTAAATTGATGTAGTGACTGCCACAACCCTTAGACACAGAGACACAAGAATATGCTGAAGCATTAAGATTGCCCTTCCCTGGTAGTAAGGGGTCTAGCCCAAACACACCAGGTCTGTCCCAATACTTTTGTCCACCTAGTGTACTTATCATATATCAAGGAGTTGACTTAAGTGGTACGTAAAATGTCTTCACAGCGCAATTGCGTACCTAATTTGTGACTTCATCAAAATAAAACCAAAAATAAAACCGATCCTTTTGTTAGTGGCAGTCATTACTCAGGCATCCACTTGCCCCACCCCCTCTCATAATCTGATTACAAGTTTGCTGGTTATTTTAGCTAGAGGTGAACATAAACACATTTATCGCTCGGTATCAATAGCAAAACATCGGTTTCTTGTCTTACAAAATGTGCCATATGTATTTTTTAACATGAATGGGGCACTGTTTTTTGTGTTTTGTTGATTTTTGGTTGTAATGTTACAAATCTGCCAGCTTGCACATTTTGTTTTGCTCAGATTGGTACAATGGCACTTGCTGGCCCTGGATTCAGGCATATATTAATGCAAAATGTTTTATTTGCATTTTGTCTTTGTGACCAAGCTGAAAATTGTGTTTTGCGTTTCAGGGTTAGGGAGCGTTACCCTGGCACTGAGATTGAGAAGTATGCCCACTTCATTGGTGAGTCTCTAAAGAGGACTAAGGCCAGGGAATTTGTGCCGTCTCAGGAGGAGATTGTTGCCCTGTTGACCCGCCAGGAGATGACCACCACTGTGTACTGCCATGGAGGAGGATCCTGCAAAATCTCAATCAACTCACACACAACAGCAGGAGAGGTACGACAAATAAGTGTTAATTAGAAGAACATGAAAAGTTGTGAAATGCTGTTAGCCTATTTCTTAGTTTTGCTTTCAAACCATTCATACTTCCAGCTGCTGCTCTTACTGGTAGTTGGTTATGTATATCAGAAACGGTGTTCACTCTGTGGAAAATACATGATGTTGGTGTTTAGGTTAATGAACATGAATATATTGATGCGATGAAAATATTCTATACATTCTAATGACTGTTGTTTGTCTACTGATGTAACAAAACTCACTGCTGTTTCAAATAAAAAAACTTTCTTTAAGTTCAAATTTGAGTCAAGAAAGCAAATGCCAAGAAGCACAATTAACTATTGAAACTATATATTACAAGTAATTACATCAAATAATACAATTAAACACTACTTTAGTTGTTTTAGAGCCCTCATTTTTGTTTTAGTCTGTGTATTTTCTTATAGAGCAGGGTATAGTGGAAAAATAGCATTATCACAGTGTGTGTTGTGTCAGAACTTTCACCGTTTTACCTCTTCTGTTGTTTGTGTGTTTGCCTGAAGGTTGTGGAGAAGCTGATCCGAGGTCTGGCGATGGATAATAGCAGGAACCTATTTTCTCTGTTTGAACACAACAAGGTCGAGAGCCGGGCTATTGAGAGCCGCGTCATCGTAGCGGATGTGCTAGCTAAGTTTGAGAGGTATATAGACCATAACAACGAAACATACGTCACATGATAGATGAGTCTGTAAATGACCATAGCAGTGGTTCCTTAATGGTTCCAGTCCTTTCTTGTCACTTTTGTTTTAAACTGCGTTTAGTGTGTTGCCTACTCTGATAATGGACTGATAATAATGGCCTCTGCTCTTAGGCTTGCTGGAAGTGAGGAAGAGGAGGAAGATGGACCCTGGCGGCTTTATTTTAAACTTTATTGCTTCCTCGATGTGGAGAGCATGCCCAAAGAGGGAGTGGAGTTTGCCTTTATGTTTGAACAGGTAAGCACTTTGTTTCCTTTAGGGCAGGAGTATGTTTTAATCCCAAATTCAATTTAATTCAAAGACATCAGTTGCTGCCTCCTCCCTGTATGTCTCCTTTCCTCTGTCCTTGCAACACTGTGTTTTAAGTTTTTTGCTTTTTTGATCCTCCCAGGCTCATGAGAGTCTGATCAGTGGTCATTTTCCTGCCCTTGAGGAGACGCTCCAGCACCTGGCCGCTCTTCGTCTACAGTACATCCATGGGGATGTGGCACGAACGCCCTGGAGCCTGAGCAGTGTGTATCCTGTGGCCCGTCTCCGTACGCGAATCTTTCAGTCCACTAAGGTTGGTGGAGCAGGGGCTCCGGGGGCTGGCTTGGTGGGGCCAGGTGGTCACACTCTTGAGAGAAGACGGACCAGCTTCCTGGACGGGACTCTGAGACGCAGCTTTAAGACAGGCTCTTTGAAGAAGCAGCGGGTGGAGGAGGAGCAGATGCTGGAGATGTTCGTGAAGGAGGAGATGTCAGCCACGCTGACCAGTGTGCTGGAAAAATGGAACCGGTTGCAAGGCATGCCCCAGCATCAGGCCATGCTTAAATACATGACCGTCATCAAAGAGTGGCCAGGGTACGGCTCCACACTCTTTGACGTGGAGGTAAGTGAAAACATACAGCTTTCTATGTGCATGTATATATTTAGTTAAAGAGTAAACATTTATTATTTTTGATTAATTAGCAGCTACTGCACAATTACAAGGGCAACAGTGACCTGCTGCTTGCCAAATAGTGAGTCTACATTCATCTGTCATGTTAAAGCTCAGATCTTGATTGTTACTGATCTTACTTTGTATCTCCATCAGTCAGCGTTATACCCCCACACATATTGGAATTAATCAGATAGTATAGTCCGCTCTTATAACAATCAGCAGCGTTTGTGACACAAGTATAAAATGTGTTTCACTGCAGTGTAAGGAAGGCGGCTTCCCTCATGACCTGTGGCTGGGAGTGAGTGCAGAAAACGTGTCGGTTTATAAGCGAGGAGAACCCAAACCACTCGAGACCTTCCAGTATGAGCATATTGTCTTCTTTGGAGCACCACAGCCCAGCACCTACAAAATCACTGTGGATGAGAGGGAAATGTTTTTTGAAACTCCTCAGGTGAATGATTATATCTTTTAACATACTTCATTTTGGGGGGGGGTATAAAATGATCAATAGAAATTAATAATTTAAGGAGCATTTCAGTAAGAAATCATAGCTACATAATAAGGCCAAAGACATGTTTGCTGCTTTAGTTGTGCACTGGAGCTTTGAAGCTAGTGCAACTACCCGTAATACCAGTGTAGACAGTGTGCTTATGTCAAAGGTGTATGTGATATAATAAACAATCTCAAAAAAACTTGCTTATATGGTGTGTGGGACTGCATGACACACTGTTATCTATATAGATGGACATATTTGACTTCGTTGTTTACTGAAAACTTACCGTGTTTCACTTTTGTTTATGATTCAAGGTGGGTGAGATCACCAAGATCATGAAGGCTTACATCAACATGATTGTTAAGAAGCGCTGCAGCGTCATGTCCGTCACCAGCACCAGCAGTGCTTGGATCAGGTGATCGACACTTGGCTAGTTCTCCTAAAGAGGGTGGTGTAATGACAAGAGAAAAAAAGGCTCTCTGTTTGGCCAAGAAATAAAACCTCATCTACCTGCTGAGCACAGATATGAGAGAAAGAGAGAGAGAGGAAGAGAGGGATGCAAAACCATTTTGACTTGGCTCCGCTTAACCCGTTTAATTTATTCTGAATGCAGCATTGTTCTCCTGTCAGTTTAGGACAATTTATTTGTCAGAGCAAGCACGCTTCTACAAAAGCACAACCAAGCCTGTTGATCCTGTCACTGTAAACACCCCCTCACTGCCAGCACCGAGACTGACGACCAAACCTGCCTCTTCTCCTCTCCTTTATTCTTCCATCATGAACTCTCTTAATGTTCAGCTTGTGGTTGATGTCGTATCCACCCCAAAAGACCTGAGACTGAGCCGTCCTGTTCACACGTTTCCCCATTTCCTGAGCAGTGAACTCTCCCCCTAAGAGTCACATTCAGAGCCATTTTGTAACATCCAAGGCCCCTGCAGGCCATTTTGTGAGCACCATCAGCGCAAGCCCGGCCAAGAACTTGAAAAAAATATGCGCCCTGGAACTGACCAGAGATCCGTTGTGTAAAGATATCATACGAGAGAGCCCCTGTAACAGCAACCACGTGACCGTTCTGATGCCAGCGTGCGTTCACTGCTTTTCACATTACCATCAAAGTATATTTTATACTTCTATGTAAACATGAATATATCTGCCATTTAGTCTTAAGGGGTAAACGAATGCATTCGACGTGAGACAAGATGCAGAAGCGATATTTTGTCTGCAAGTGGAACAGACATTATTTAATTCCATACTTTATATGCCAATGCACAATAGGAGGATAGTGAGTGAGTGAGCGAATGAGTTTGTCACTCTACAAGAAAGCTGCACAGCGATTTTAAAAGCCTCTGGATACCTCCTCGTCCTCAGTACGGCAAGCCAAACCAATTTATTACTGAGTGGTGCCACTGATAATACATCAGTATTACAACCAAGCAAGGCCAAGCCTAAACTGGGGATGATACCGTGACCAGCGTACGAATATGCTACATAAATAACAATACATTTAGTGTACCATGTAACATTCATTTTTCAAATTGAATGTTAACTAGGACTTTAATTGTTATATGGATACTATGCTACTGAACTCCCAACAGTGAGCCAGTATTAACGCCTTGAATCCCATAATAAGCAAGACTCAAAGGAAATCGCAGCCATTTTTAATGCTTTGGACTTTGATGCTGTTCAGCCCTGTGAGAAAACGTAGTGAGAGGTCCAAGTACTGCTCGAGGTAAAAATGGTTGCACATAATGGAAATCTCTATTTCAGGTAAACAGACAAACAGCTTCAGGACAGAATGTCAGATTTATTTCTGAATAATATTTTTCATGACATTCATGGCCCCACTGAAGGTGAGCATTCTGTTCTTAAGCTTAATATGAATCTGAAATACAAATTCATGAATACTGCGCCAAAATAACTGTTTAACACAGTATTTTGGTAACGCTTTATTTTGAGAGTCCACTGTGGATGCTTTGTAAATGCTCACCTTGTCTTTAACACTAAACATTAAACGTTTAACATTTCTTAATTCCCTCCAAACCTAGTTTCCACTGAAACTAAAGCCAACTCTCAACTAAAAATTTCACCAGGCCAGTTTTTTCCCCTTATCCTACATTTTCTGTTTCTTTTTTTTTTTCAGTTTATAACATTTGTGTTATAAGGACCAACATACTGACGTTACTGACCAAAATATTCCATTCCGTATTTCCAGTTTAAATGGCTTCTGTTTTTTTGTTACTGCTCTTTTAAGGCAGATATATGTAAATGACCTATGTTCGGATTGGCTGCCCTGTATTGTGCCTCATTCTAAAAACAATCCAGGATGAAGTGCTCCTTATAGTTGCAGCTTGGGTGGGGTTATACTACTGCAGGCTGAATAGGCAGATAGGTGTAAATGCATCACAAAAACAGTGAATTACAAAAAGACTGTTTTTGCAGCTGCAGCATGAAGAGTATATAGGCCAGTAAAGTCTTTTATCTCAAATTTGGTGGTCCCTGAACAGTTGGCATCTGCAGAAAATCTATTGGGAACTTGCACAAATATAGTGTGACCAGTGTATTAAACCGTGTGTATTTAGTGGGTGGTCTCCAAATCTATTTAATGATCTAAACTTTGTTAAGCACTTATTTTAACAGAGGCTGCCTATTTTGCCATTGTGACCATAAGTGACCATACAGGGTTAAGGAACAACATCAATGTTCACAACATGGGAGACACTTTTAATAGCTACTAATGTCAGCCAATAAATTCAATAACTGAATCAAATGAGCTGAATGTCACTTGTGACTTGGAGGCTTCGAAGAGCTGTAATCTGCAACCACTCCCAAATCACTTAACAGGTCTCAGTGACCTAAAGCTAGTAATACTGGACCATAACGTCTTTTGTTATTACCAAGTATTAATTATTTCTGTATGGCAGAAAGTCAGAGTAACTGCACAATACTCATATCAACATAACTTTATCATATCTTATTGATCAACACTCAGAGTGAGCCCCAGTATGCTTGTATTGTCTTTTTTTTATCATATGAATATAAAACTACTGTATCCCCCAACAGTAACTGTGTAATTTTGCTGTTTGATATGCAACTATATTTGTCGATGTAATGCAAGATCATTTGTGTGTGTCTGAGAGTTTTGAACTTAAAGATGGAACAAAACAAAGCGAGCAAAAAAAGGTTTGTGGTTATCACGTCGTGGAGAAATTAGCATATGTGTATGGGTACTTCCGTTATGGGTGGGTGTTATTGTTGTCTTTTGAGGCACAAAAAAGGGTGTGTGTGGGGGTGGGTGGCCGAAGGGTTGGTGTATTTATTTATTATGATCTTAACAAAGTGAGAAAGGGAGTGGGAGGGACAGGGGGTTGCTGGATGTGTTCTCCATGTGCTGACCTTGGACCAAGTTCCTAAATTTAAAGCATCATGAAGAAATAAGCCTGGAGAGCAGCACTTGAGATGAACTGTGACTGTCTTTTCGGGGTAAAATCAGTGCAACGGTTGTAATAGGATTAACTGGTTAACTGATTTTAAAAGTCTGACAGCATACAATATGATAACATACACCAAATTTAAAAAAATGACAAAACAATTCCTCACTCACTGAGGTATAGACTGTCTAGCATTCATTATAAACTGGCCACAAATAAAGGGATATTTTCAGTGGCATTCACTTTGGTGCACCAGTAATCTGTTTGAAGTGAAGTTTTGCAAAAAGTTACCAGCTCTGCGTGCCATGATGAATCTTTTCATGCTAATTATAGTAGCTGGATTGAAAAATGATACCAATTTAAAGGTTATTTTAATCCCCTCCTACACATCACATGAAAACAAAGTTGATTCCTGAAGACCCAAAGTGTTCTATTGCTTTAGTACAACAGATCTGCAAAATAAAGGAACAAAGTAAAGTAGCAGATCCAGTTCAGCTTGGCCGTTTCAGTATTGGCCAGATTCCACTGAATATAATTTTATTCCAGTAAGAAAAAAAAATCCAAACCACATTGTTTGACTAATTATATTTTATCTAACTTCAGTTTGATTAGTTCCATTGTTACGGCTGCTGACTATGAATATGACCAAAGAACAGCTGATATATTATTTGTGATATTAGCATGGGTAGAGCCAATTAGATTGTGTAAGAAAGCAAGAAAACACACCAGAACCACTGAGGATATGCAGAAGTCTGGCTTTTGAGTCTAGTTAACCGTAAAGAACACAGTTTAGAATTAATCATCAATTATATAAATCAGTTATTAATCTTAAAGCTCGTTATCCAGTGTAACTTTTTCAGTAATAACTATGACACTAATATGTATGTTATATATTGAAACGATGAAGGCAACTGGTCCCAGGTCAGTGGTGAAGGGCTGCAACCAACAATGCTGGAACACTGTGTGGGCACTGTGCTTGTGTAATGAGCGCCAGAGATAAGAATACACAGAAATGTTGTGTGTGTGTGTGTGTGTTGTGTGTGTTTGTGAGTATGTGTGTGTCTGGACCTGTGAGGGATTGTCACATATTCATGTGTCTGGAGGGCACTTTGTGGGGCTTATACTAATCATCATTCATTGGTGGATTGAGCAGCTGAACTGAGGGCAATGCCTAGTCATGCTGATCAGTCTCACTTAACACACACACATGTACACATACAGTACACACACACACACATACATGCATGCAACACAGTGTGAGCCACATACACACAGATACACATACACACACATGCGGTCAGTTCTGTCTCTCTCACTTTTTACACTGGGGTCCTTGCTCAGCTGCAGGCAGCCAATAAAGGGCCTGAATGTAATCCTTCCTCACTGTCGTTCTTATATGACTATATATAATCTAAAAAAATTAAATAAAATAAATAATAAGAATAATAACTGTGCTTGTTTAAAAGAGAGAAATGTTCTGTTCTTTTTGTTTTCTTTTTTTGTAACTGGCTTTACAAAATGCTTTAATAAATTATTGGAATTTATGACCACAGTAATTTTGTGTGATTTATTCTCTTGGAACATTTTGATGTTGTGATTATTTCTGTGTAACCGGTCAGTTTCACCTCGGGAGTGAGGCGCATATGCAGGATTTCATCCCAACTTAGTTTTTATTTAGAACCAAGAACATAAACAAGGCTTGAGGGCCAAACACAAAGCAAACAACACTAATTGTGGCAGTATAGCCTGAGGGTGAACAGACACCTGGGTTTAAACAAAGGCACTTTAAAACCCGGACATGAACCAATGAGCCACAAGCAAAAATAATCAACAAACAATTAGTCTCAGCCTCAGACGTCACGCCCACGGAACGTTGGCTAAACGTCTGATGCATATGGTACACTTAACTGGAAA
>JBBPCW010000106.1:1930460-1949499 GCA_037974425.1 Phenacogrammus interruptus | reverse complement strand
TCTCTTTCTCTCTCTCTTTCTCTCTCTCTTTTCTTTCTTTCTTTCTTTCTTTCTTTCTTTCTTTCTTTCTTTCTTTCAGGTCTAAGCAGGGCTAGCCCATATGCTAGATTTGAAAATCCTTCCTGAAGAAAATGATCATCATGTCTGTTAACAACTTTCGAATCCCTCTGCAAGCTGCCTTTAATTACTTTTATTCAGAAAGTGCAACCAGATAATTTCTGATTAAATTTGCTTTATTGAACTTAAGCCTCCTCTGAAATCAGATTTTTAAAATGTTCTCAGCATATGAATGGGATTAGTGGAGCTGCTTAGCTGGGACTGTTTCTTCATTGCTGATTTCTGTTAGAGTTAGTATTATTTATATGAATCAGTGAATGTTCTTATGTATGATACAGGCTTGACTGTTAGAACATGATGCATGATTTAAAAAAAAGCGAAATTAAAGGCATTTTTGTAAAATAAAAGATGTCTTTTTCTAGCTGTTGTTTTACTGGTGCAAACATCTTCAACTGATATGAAAGATGAAAACTTATTTTAAAGGTGATTTTATATAAAGAGGCATGATTTGCTTCCAGGTGGTCTAGAAATGACTGGGATGCCCCTGAAACCTCAGAGAAAGGATTACAGAACTAAAGCTGTGCTCACTTTGTCAACCAAAGAAATGAAGTGTCTTATAGCATATGAGTAGTGTGTGAAAAATATTTCAGATGATTTAACCTGCAAATCATTTATCAGATTTGAAAGACATTACAATAAGGTACACTATTGTACAGTGTTGAGATGCCTGACCATTACAACACCAGGGACTTTAATGACACTGCATTTAAATACATAGACTTTATAATGGTATTGGTCACCCCTTTGCAGCGACAACAGTTTCCACTGGTCTTCGGAGGCTTTCCACAATATTTGGAGTGTTTCTGTGGGAGTTTGTGTCCATTCATTCTGTAGAGCATTTATGAGGTCCGACACTGATGTTGGACAAGAAGGCCTGGCTCGCAGTCTCCACTCCAGTTCATCCCACGGGTATTGGATGGGGTTGAGGCCAGTGTGGGCCTGTCATGTTCTTTCACACCAAACTCATCCAGACATGTCTTTATGGACCGGTTGCACAGTCCTGTTGGAATAGAAATTGGCTGTCCCCAAACTGTGTCCACAAAATTGGAAGCAGAATATCTTGGAAAACTGTTGTGTCCCAATACTTTTGTCCATACAATGTAAAATAAGCTAGATGTCGGGACAGGCTACTGGCCCTACAGGTCTTTTTTTTAGACAGTTTGACTCGTGCGGCCCAAACCTAGGAAAACCCGTTTTGCACCTCATATACAGAACATCTCACGGCATTATTTTTGCACCAGACATCCTATTAATATTTGTAAATACTAAACAATCTTTAATAATTCTATTCTTATTATTGTACCTATTTTATACCTTCTCCAATAAAAAAAAAAACTGTTCTATGTGTTCATGTAAAGTTGCGGGGAACATGAGTCTAAACATTTTATTACGGGTAATGATGCTACATTGCTGTCTGTATATGACAATACAACTTGAATATTAGTGTGAGGTAGCCTGCATTCCTGAGGCCCACAATGGTGCGAGCAAATCGTTCACCCCTGGTGGTCAGACAGAAAATGACTATGTGGTTGATTTAAAGCATAATTGTCCCACTCTCTGATCACCATACGGTGTAAATAATCGACTGATCGGTCGACACCACTTAATAATCAATTATAATCGAAAATATGACCAAAAACACGAACGACAGTCATTTACGCCTCCTCGCTCAGACTGGGCGCGCCTTTTTGTCTGTGCGCGCGACCCCGTGTGTTTTTTTCCTCCTCGTAAAAAAGAGGCGCGCACGAGAACGCGCGGCGCGCTCCCGCCCCAGAAGGGAACACGTGAGCCCGTGTCGGCCAATCAGAGGCGAACGAGGTAAAGAGAGGCGCGTGCTCGTGGCGGCCGGGCGGACAGGAGAGAAATCGCACGGAGAGACAGGGCGAGCGGAGAACCTGCTGAAACCTCCAGAAACATGTCTGAAGATAAGCCCAAGGTGAGGTGCTGCCTCGATCTTTTAGTGCGGGGGGACTCTGGACTAGCGTGGGGTCGGTGCCGCGCATGTGCGAGCGTTAGTTTGCGAGAGAGAGCGCCGAGTTCCGTTTTCATTTTGTGCACACGGCGGGTTGCGCATTTGTGCGGGAAAATGGAAGCCAGCGTGTTTTCAACCCCCCATCCTCCCTCCGAGTTTACACGCGCTAACCCTCAGTAATTTACCGGTGTGTTATAAAAATGGGGCATTTTAAGCTCCGGTTAACCGTCTTCCATTGAAAGTGCGCCATTGTTTGGCTCCCCTGCGCGTTTTTTTTCCCTCGCGAGCGTCGAGCTTTGCGGCTTTTCCTTTGTGAAAGCGAAGTGGCGCTACGAGAGAAGCGCAAAGGGCCGCCCGACTCCAATCCGACATCTTTAACAATCGCAGCTTTTTTAAGCACAACTAGATCGTTTTTAGCGTTTGTATGCTTTGCACATTTAAAAAATAATAATATTGAGGACAGGGCTGGATGTTTGTTAGGCTGCTCTAACGCAGAGGCTTCTCTGCACCAGATGCGAAAATGGCGCACGGCGGCGCCACGATCCACAAAAACGACGCACCGCTTTACCCTTAACTGTGTGGCCTTAGCAGCGGCTTTCTTTCTTATTCCCTTTTTATATTCTGGGCCTGTTTTGAACCGAGATGGACACAGGGGTTGAAACTCAATCGCAGCTCACCAGCTTTCACTGTTTGGGCAGGTTTAAGAACAGCCTGGCCACGTTGTTTTCGTTACTGTATTTATTTCTTCTCCATCTCCGGCTTCATCAAAATAAACACGCAGAATATCAATATTCACCCTGATCTTACCACACTTGAGCTCAGAGCCCAGAAACCGACCCCATCATTTATCAGAACACCCCCCCCCCCCCCTCTCTTATCTTCTGCTGGCCCAGGAAAGCCACACTGAACTGAAACGTTGGTGTTGGTGAGATACTGACCTTTGACTGGCAGCCATTTCTCCATAGTTTGGATGCTCGAATGGCTAATGGTTTATTTGTTTGTTTCAGGAGGGAGTGAAGACGGAGAACGACCACATCAACCTGAAGGTGGCTGGACAGGATGGCTCGGTGGTCCAGTTCAAAATTAAAAGGCACACACCCCTCAGCAAATTAATGAAAGCGTACTGCGAAAGACAGGTGTGCAACTCCGTTAACTTGCTTTTATTGTGTAGATGAAATAATGTATGCATTTTGTGGCATTATTCCCTTTGTTTATCTTGTATAGAGCTTTAGGTCTTGCAGTCTGTGCATTCGTGATGTCTCGAATACTGTATTAATGCTTGTCTTTTTTGTCTTGCAGGGATTGTCAATAAGACAGATTAGGTTTAGGTTTGATGGACAGCCAATAAATGAGACAGACACACCGGCACAGGTGAGCATATGAGCTTTACCCCCTCTCATAAAGACTGGAAGACTACTGGTTACCCCAAATACATTTAAATCAGAGAAATTGTAGGAAACACTATGGAGGGAGAAACAGGACAGTGAGAGTAAACATCAGCCAATGTGTTGCAGATGAACTCGTCACATGACTGGTTTTGTACTTCCAGAACAAGGAGATGCAGAATTTGCAACGGCAGTTAGTTTAACTGCAACCAAAATTGAGTGATCTATTCCCAGGGTTCCAGTTATGAACAGATCGTAATGGGGTGCCATGTTAGTTTGTTTTCTTTCTAGCAGTGTAATCTAGTTTTATTGTAAATCGAGGCTCGACTCTCTTTATAATTAAAATCTACTCCTGAGGGCTCTAGCTTTTTAAAAATGGAATCTTTCTGGCTGTTTAAACTTTAATATATTAGCAGATTCTGGAGTTCATTTACAGGTTTTGCAAAACATTTACCGTAAACATGGCTCAGTAGAATCTGTGATTCAGTGTCTTCAGTCTTTAGTTGATCAGAAGCCCTCAGGATGACCCTGTTTGATTAGCCAATGAAGTTAAAGCAGTAAGAGTGGTTTTCTAACTGTCAACTGTTGACTTTAGTTTAATACTAAAGTTGTAGAGTTTAATCACATTTCAGTCCTTTGGTAAATGCAATCTATGCATTTCTCACGCAGTGTTTAAGGTTTTTCTTGTTTTCTTGTTGCCAGTTGGAGATGGAGGACGAGGACACTATCGACGTATTTCAACAACAGACAGGCGGCTCTCGCTAAACCTCTCCAGGCTGCGCGCTCCTACTCCCGCTGTTTTATTTGACTTGTTTTCCTCTACATGCTCTCTTTAACTGTACTGTTCACCCCCTCCCTTGCCAGTTTTGTTTAAAAGTCCTCCCTAGTTTTCATGGGGTGGGACCAGGATTTTTCTTCCTTCCAGTACATAACTATCTGTGAGATGGCAAATGTGGCTCACATACAAGACTAAGATGGCTGCCCTGAGGTATATTTCAAAGTGGACATCAGAACCGTGTTGCGTCTTTTGGTGTAATTAAAAAGCTGGGCCACCGTAATGTGTCCAGCCATAACCCCCCCAGTTTAAAATAGAAATGGTTCATTCCCATATTCAGTATATTCTGCAGAATGAGGAGACCTGTTTTGTTTATTTTCCGTTTTTTTTTTTCTCATGCAGCTTTAAGTCTTTTAAGCCAGAGTCTGTTTTATGTGTTAGCTGAAGAGATGCCCACCTGCATTCTATAGCGCCCCCCACCCAGTCTTTAAA
This sequence comes from Phenacogrammus interruptus, assembly GCA_037974425.1. Lineage (NCBI taxonomy): Eukaryota > Metazoa > Chordata > Actinopteri > Characiformes > Alestidae > Phenacogrammus > Phenacogrammus interruptus. Next base: position 1,944,758 of record JBBPCW010000106.1, on the reverse strand, counting down.
GTTGTAACTGCCTCACTCCTGAAGTAAGAAATGGGGATGGGATTAAGGGGAAATTTCTGCCTCTTCTAGCTGACCATCAGAGGGGAAGCCTGGTCAGATAATTCAGGTAATGCTGAGGATCAGGTGCTGGACCAATAGCTAAAGTCCAGGTTTTTATTAGATTTGTGTATGAATTCCCTTTTACTCTTAAATTTGCAGAGAGGGCAGAAATTGACACTTTTTAAAAAAACAAAATCCCCAAATCCACTGCCTAGTCAAACTCCACAGAAGTGAGGCTCTTGCAATGGAGAGGAAAGGTCCCAGCCTCCCCTCAAACTTGTTTCCCACCTCCTGCTGTATGGTCCAGCAGACTGGTATTCATAAGGGCCGGGCTGAATCAGCATTCATGTGGTCTCATCTTTCTGTACTGATTTGTACATTATTTGTTGTCCTTTACTACTGTATACAATAAATATAGTTTGGTACTCAGATACCTTGCTGTTTTTTTGTGATTGTGGTGTTTGAAGTGGCTGTAACTGGATGCAACTGGTGTGGTGCGTGTGTTCCGTAGGGAAGTTGAAATACTGGGCAGCAGATTTTCAAAAAGGTTTTAATATTTTACATAAAGTACAAACCACCCTTGGATGAGTGTTTTTTCCATACAAAACCATTATAAAATTGAAAAGCAAACATAAATAAATGCAGAAGCTTTCTGTATATTGCTTTAAGGCTCTTACTTTAAAGTAGCTTCTCGACTGAAAACTCTTCAGGAAGACTGGATAAAGTACAAGAGCATATGCTCTACAGTAACAAAACTAAATATTCCAAATGTTTTTGGTCTGCAAAGTGCAAAAAAACAATTGAAGGAAAATCAATGTATTGACACACTATGTCTAGAATTGTAGCACAGTCTGGATTTGAGGCTTTTGTGGCCTAGCTGCTGTGTTGGCACACCATCGGGCCTCAAGTCTTCACTGATCGTTTTATGTGTTTACTTTGCCAGAAATAAACAAACACCGCAACATAGTTGAACTGCTCTAATGTTTTCCTTCAAGACGCCCTTATAAAACACTTAAAACGGCTCATGAGTGGGCTCCACTGTCTCAACAGTTACGTCTAAGGGAATTTTCAGCGGAGACTGTGTTGAACCGTCAGTAAAACGCCTTTGTCTCACTTCTCTAAGCCCGCTTTCCTTCATCATCTCCCTCAGTCTGAGCAATTATTGCTGCTGCATTAAAAATGATCTTGTTGAATGTCTCCCTACAAACACCATAATAAACAATGGATTTGTTTGTGTCATTCACATTCTTAACATAGAAGAATCTTTAAGGCGATTGGAGTAGGTAGAAGAGGACACAGTGGTGTCACCATATCTCTCTTATTATATACAATTATTTACACATTTCCGCCACACTCTTTCCTCATCAGCTCAAGTCTAGAAAAATTTTAGCTCAACTCATTCTGTTTGACAGCAGCGGCTGAAATTTTACAAGGCAGAACAGAAAGGCCTTCGCCTTCCTGTTCCAAAAAGGATGCATACAGTTATGGTGGCCTTGAGAAAGGCGCTCAACCTGAGTACATAAGGTTTCAGCTTAGCTTCAGTGAATACATACTTGTGAAACATGCCTGGAATATGAGTCTGGAAATCATTAGGAATGGGAAATCCCAGGACCCATCATCTTCTTCTCCATAGTGAAGCACCAGTACAAGTGTTTTGTTTTTATTCTAGTTTATCTTTCTGTATATTAATGACACTGGCCGACTTGGTGTAACTGATGTTGGAGTTCACCACGAGGGGGCGCCAGCAGACCGACGTTGTTATGCTAAACCAGCCTCTCTGCACATGCGGTAGAACTGGCCTCTCTGCGCTATAAGGGTAGCAGGGGAGTCCAGCTCCACTATGTGTCCTTTGTCCATCACAATAATCCTGCAAAAGAGGGTACAAGGGTTAGAGTTCAGACTATTAAACAACACTCTCCTCTACATCTTTGTCCATGGGTCTAATCAATGTGGGGTATGATCAGTATTTAACAGTATTAATCAGAATTTAACCACTCTGCTTTCATATAAGGCCAAATCTTAAACAACGTAGATACAATCTATCTTTTTACTCCAATAGCTAATGCCTCTGGTCATATTAAGTCTGACTGTTCATGCAGGTTTAGTACTGCTGTCCTGTAATCGTTGATTGAAATGACATTAGCCCACCTCTGTAGCACTTTCTGAGTTTTGAACACACCATCATACATCAGTGGGAGGAAAAAAATGCTTTAAACCAGTAGTATGTTGTTCTGCCTCTTTCCCACTGTCCCCACCTGTTATATCAGTTAGATCAGAAACACCCCTAATGCCGTGTTTTACTACAAAAATGTCATATGGGAAAAAACATGCTATGACTGTTTTCCCTGACTCCCAAATGTCAAATTTACGTTTCGTCAGAGGAGAATAAAAAAATAAATAATTCTAGTTCTAGTAGAAATCTTAATAGAGTGCACTGATTGCCCAAGATACGTCTCACATTTATCTGTAACTGAACTAAGGACAGAAACCTACATGTGAACCAAGAGTAAAAGCAGTTTTGATTCTCTGAATGACTGTTATTTGGGCCACAAATATCTTTTTCTCTCCTTTATTTGTCAACACTATTGACTTCAAGTCTCTTTAGTTATCAAAGATAAAGCAACGAAGTTTTCTGAGGCATATCATGGGTCTTAATGAAACGATAACAGGTAACAGTTAAGCTTTTTAAAGGGCAGAGGGGAGTACTGTTTGTTTATTTGGGCTTCAGTTGTGTGTTCAGAAAAATGTGCTGATGGGAAACCATAAAAAATTTATTCAAATCAGCTAATTATATACTCTTACAGCTACCCAAGCATTAATATTACATGAGGGTCACCATCATGTCAGCTATGGTATGCTTGTGTGTCAATGACTATTTTTGGAATTCTGATTTTTTTTTGAAGACTTCATCAAGATCACATCCACTAAGTAGAAAACTAATGACATCATTGCTAGCATGCATGCTGGTACTGTTCCATTTTCATCCACCATTTTGCAATAAACTGGTTCTCCTTGTCTATTCATACACTGCATTTAGTCCTACATTAAACACATACTCATTTTCTTGTTTAGGCTTCAGAATCAGAAAACGTTATTGATCCTGGAGAAAATTGTTTATGTAATAACAGAGACTCACAGAGACACAATATAAGAACAATATAATATAAAGTCTAAATAAGATCTAAATAAAATTCTGTAGAAAAAAAAATCAGTATGAATACCCTATGCTATATTCCTTAGATTTCCTTTATTTGTTTCGTTAATAGATTGTACATACAGCCTACATTCAGTCTGATTTCTATGGTGGTTTAGACTTACTTTGTGTAGTCCATGATGGTGTTTAGTCGGTGGGCGATGGTGAGAACTGTGCAGTCCTCGAATTGGCTGCGGATGGTGGACTGAATCAGCGTGTCTGTCTCCAGATCTACTGCTGCTGTCGCCTCATCCAGAACCAGGATCTTTGTCTTACGTAGGAGGGCCCTTGCCAAACATACCAGCTGCCTCTGTCCAAGACTGCAGGACGAAAGAGGGAGGTGAGGGACCAAGCAATCACAAATCCAAAAAACGGTGGCCACTGAATGTAGATACTGAACATGTTGTGTACATACAGCAGTATTATCATTCAGACGATAGCTGCTCCACATAACACATGACACATGACGGATGGAAAAGCTGTACATCCATACCTGAGGTTTTCTCCTCCTTCTGAGCACTCATAATTGAGTTTGTCAGGCAGACCAGAAATAAAGTTCTTGAGATGGGCTAGTTCTAATGCACTCCACACCTCCTCATCAGAGTATGCATCGAAAGGGTCCAGATTCATACGCAAGGAGCCAGAGAACAGCACTGGATCCTGAAGATTAGATCAAAGTCAAGGTTATTATCTGTCTGTCTGTCAGTCAGTCTGTCTGTCTGTCTGTCTGTCCATCCGTCCTGAATCTGTGTCCCTGTACTGGACTTACACTTGGGATAGTTGCAATGCAAATGCTTGCATTCAAATGGCTTTTTTTTCTTTCTAATGACATTTATAGCTTTAACATATAAATATCTGTTCTCTGTTTTCTATGTAGTAAATGATACTGCATTTCTATGTATCGACTGCAGACTAATATCATAAGGAATGTATTTTGGTCTATGCTACATTGCAGTTTTTGGCTTTTTTGAGGTCTATGATGTTTTGGAGAGTTTCTAGTGTTCTGGTGTTACCTGTGGAATGATAGTGATTCGGGATCTGAGATCATGGAGACCAAGCTCAGCGATGTCGATCCCATCGATGTAAATCTTTCCTTTGGCCGCCTCCAAGATCCGGAAGATTCCTAGAGCCAGAGATGACTTCCCTGCCCCAGTCCTTCCCACAATGCCAATCTAAAGACATAAACGCATTTAGTCTTGTGTATAACCCACAAAAATGACCCGATATCAAAGATGAACAAAGATGAATATTTAAGCTGTTTCATGCAGCTACATATTACTTTTACAAGATTTCAGATTTGATGCAACCAGTTCACATTTATCAGAGGTATCATGATTCTTTTGTTCACCTTCTCTCTTTGCTGGATGTGCAGGGAGATGCCTTTCAGAGCTAATTCTAGCCCTTTCCGGTACTGTAAGCCATAGTCCTGGAACTCTATACTGCCTGTTTGAGGCCAAGTGGATGGAAGTAAGTTGTCATCTGAGGTCCATGCAGCCTGTAAACAGAAAAATAAGGGAATTTCCTTTCTTGGTAAAACATGCTTGATTTGTTGTGGGTGATTTTAGACCAAAGGCCACATAATTGCTGCTTTTGTATGCTCAATTCAGCTGTTTTTATATAGATTTTCATCATTTAAAAACACCAGTTGTTCTTTTCACTGTTTCAAAATTGATCATCATGAATTGATCATGATGATCATAATGATAAGTCCTTTTACATTCAGTCAAGAATGCTTTGGAGATACAAGCATCTGCACATTGGTACACTAGCAACAGACCTCCGGTTAGACTTTAATTTTACATTCGGGTACACATGTACATCATTCAATTGCAAGTTGTATATCAATCATATGTATATCATTCAATTGTAAGTTGCTCTGCATTTGAGTGTCTACCAATTAGGAAATAACTGAAATATAGGTTTGAAAGGGTTTTTTCTGGATGTGATGATATGCATTAATTTACTGTGTGAAATTTGTGTGTGAAATTTCATCTAGAGTCAACTTTTGTCTTTTGTTTTACAAATATATATATACACAGATGAACCTAGCTATAGTTTTGCATATTGTTTTGCAGTTTTGCACAATTTGAGACTATGCCATGACAACTGTATTATTAAAGAAAACAGTTAATGCGAAATTTCTCCTCACCTCTTTGGGTGTGTCCGCATACTCCTTCACTCGTTCCACGGACACTATGTTGTTCTCCACATCTGTCCATGACCTCACGATCCAACTGAGGATGCCTGTCACCTGTCAACAAAGTTCAGCGGCTTTAAATCCCCACCTGAGGTTTGTGAGTCTGGATAAGCCTGGGCTTATGTAAGCCTGCTAAGTAGGCTAAAGCTCAGGCCTCCTCCCATCAGTTTAATTTCTCATAAATTAAACAACCACAATAAAGACACACAAAATAATGTCTTTATGCAGGGAGGGCTCACTTTGAGGTCAGACATCACATTGCAAAAGAGAAAAGGGGACAAAGTAACAGCTACATTAGATCATGCAATGTTTAAATAGTGTTAATTCTCACCTGGAGGGAGTGGGACACGGCTAGGCCCACGATTCCAGGGCTCAGGGTCTCTTTTCCCATCACAGAGAGGATGGCAGCAGCGAGAACTACACCATTACCCAGGAATTCTAGGTTCACTGCCAGCCACCTGCACAGTAAGAAACATACCAAGTTAGTGCTCTTCACCTCTCAGTCCTACAGGGCTTTTCCAGAAGGATGGCTTTGAATGGCACTGTACAGCTGTGACGGTTGCAGAGAGAGGTTGTGAAGAATGATGCTTTGGTATTTCACAATGGCACTAAACTCACTAAACTCACTGAACTACAGTCCTTTTGAATGCTACTTAATGTGTATAGCAGCCCAAGAATTCGCATGACTGTATTTCTGAAAAAATGCATTTTGGGAAAAATAGAAATGTATATTTGTTATTCTTATATACTGCGTTCACCACAAAAAGTCATACAATTAATTCAAATAAGATAAATTCAGGATATGCTTTCAGTAACCAACTGCCTAAAACTTTTATTCAAAGATATGCAGTGAGGTGATTGTAACACCCTGCGGACAACCCCCTGATGAACATGCCTTAAAAAAATAACCCAGATAACATGGGAAGAGATGACACAGGATTCTATTGTTGCCTGGCAGTGCACCTCACCTGGTGGCCACAAAGCGCGGGAAATAGGAGGTCTGGTTGTGATCGACCCGATGATTGGCCTGCAAGATGAAGCGCGACTGCTCAGTGAAGGCCCGGATAACGCTGGCGCCCTGCACCGTCTCGTTAAAGTGGGTGTAGATGGGTGAGCGGCTCACCGACTCCAAGCGCCGCAGCTGGCAGGATGTGGCCACGTAGAAGCTCTTCAGAAAGAAAGAAAAGAAGAGAGAACCATTCAAAACCCACATGGATTTCCAAAATTCCCGTTGGACTAAGGTAGCATCTGTGTCAGCAGGCTGGTGAAAAAGCCCATTAACTTCAGTGCTAACATCAGCACATGTGGTTTGTGATCTAGCTTCTAAGTTTCTTTCCTCTCCCCGGAAAACGCTGCCTCAGCCATACCTGCACAAAAGCATAGAGGAGCACCAATGGAAGGATGACGACGGCAGCGAAGGGTGTGGCCAGAAACACTATGATGCAGACTTCCATCAGCTTGAAGAAGTAGCTCAGCATCATCTTCAGGCCGTCTGGAATCATGCAGTCAATGGCGTCAATCTCCTTGGCGAAGCGGTTGAGTAGGTTGCCGCTGGGGGTGGACTCGAAGAATGACATTGGAGAGTGGAGCACATTTTTCAGGAGGTCCAGGTGCAACTGGCGAGAGGCGATGATGCCCCCAATAGAGATGGCCACTGTGGTGCCGAAAATGGCTACACCTGAATGAGTAAAGCAACAGAAGCATTAGATTTTGAGTGACAAATGTGAAGTATAATGAGGTTGGTTTGTGGGCTAAAGGGGCTACGCTCAATTGAAAAAAGGTTCTTGCAAAAACCCAGTTTGTGATTCCCACTCAGTAACATATTGCTGAGCAGATTTTCAGTTATTTACATTATATTTCTGCCCCTGGCAGATGCTCATATCCAGAGCAATTTACAGTTTAAACATGTTACAGATGTAGCGTTAGGATTCTTGCCCAGGAGTGTCTTACTGGTACGGCTTGCTATGCTTTCCCCAAAGGACATCAAACCCCAGGTGGCAGTGGAGAGGACAGTGGTGTAACCCACTACGCAATACCAACGTCTATTATTAATTTATTATCATTTTATCTTCCAAGTGTATTAATATTATTCTGTGTTTTAATTAATACATTTATTAAAACACATAATAATCTACTAAGCAAGTGCATTGGAGGATGTTCTGTTCTGTTTATAGTCTCATTCTTTTCTCTCTTTCCTTATTTAAACAATTTTTTAAACAATTTCCTCCGGGATAAATAAAGTTTTCTGATTCTGATTCTAGTTGCAGTACTAGTCTGACATGCAGTAAAAACTAAAAAAGGCTGATATGTTTAAATTTGTTTGTGCTTATATTTGTTATTTTGCAACCGAACACAAATGCACCCACTGACCTTGTGCGAAGCCGAGAGCTCCATAGACTCCTAACTTCATGTCGGTGTTGAGCTGGGTTCCGTTGATTATAGGTTCGTCAGCCCACATGCTGAGCCAATAGTTGTATGCCAGAGAGGCGGCCTGCTGGAAGGCGTACAGGAAGAGGATGGGTACGATCAGAGCCAAACCGATGGTGCGGAAGTATTCGATGTACAGCTCCAGTTTCACCTGGATGGGCAGAAAAACATGACACTTCAGAAACCTTCGATTATCATCAGGATAGTATTATGAAAGTGACCATTCTGTCATACACACCACAGCACACAGTGTAAACAGCATGGAATTCCTTACGTTTAACCCATTCACCAAGTGAAGCAGCGGGCAGCCAGAAACACAGCACCCAGGGAGGAGTGTGTGGGGACCGTACCTTGCTCAGGATACCTCAGAGGTGCTTAGGAGTCTTGGGAATCAAACCCACAACTTCCTGACTGCAGGGCGAACACCCAAACCTCTAGGCTGCCAGCTGCCCATTATAGACTCACAAGGAATGTTCACAATTTTTGTGGTAATTTATGAATATTCCTTGTGAGTCTATAAGGTAGAAAATAGTTTAAACAGGAATTTAACAAAAAAGTAATGTGCTGACATACCCTGCCTATTCGAGCCTTGTCCACCTCTGTCAGTTTCCCCAGATCCTCAGGGATCTGCTCCTGTTCGATATCAGGCTCTACACTCTGCATAGTGACATTGTTGGTGTCACCGCTGAGACAAGGAAAGAGAGAAAAGAATGAGATTATAAAGCAACAGAATATCCTCCAATGCATTAGTTGATCCTAACTACTTCAGTGTACTACTTATAGCTTCAGTGTAAGTGGAGAGGGATGGACTGCTACAGGCAGAATTAGTGGAGACATACAAATGTTATATATAATATGCAAATGTTGATGTAAATCACAAAAACAGTGAATTCCAAATTGTCTGCTTTTGCCCCTTGGTGTCCATATATGGACAGACAAGTTTTTGTTTCTCCCCACCTCTTTTAATACCAAACCTGACATTTTTTACAAACTCCTATAAATAACTCTTTCATTGAAAAATGTAAGGCAAATGGAGTTTTCACTTATTTGAGCCCTTTAACGTTGCTCCTGTTCAAATTCACTCACCCAATCAGCTGCTCCTGAGAGAGGTCCCTGGAGAACGGCATGAAATCTGTTACACTGAGCCTTGCACAGGATCTTCTGGACCCTGCAAACACAGTACACATTCATTGCTGTCAGCAAAACCCACTGAAAACGGCATCTGTGCAGTTCTCTGCAGTACATATTTTCAGCTGTCACGGACCACTGTTTTGTACAACATGAGGCTGTAAAGATGAAAGTGTTAGACTGACCTCGCTGCACAGAGCTCTCCTTCCTCTCAGAGCTGGCAAACGTGCGAATAAAGTCGGCAAAGCACCCGTTTCGGTTCAGCAGTTCCTGGTAGGACCCGCTCTCAGTGATCACACCATCAACAAGCACCAGAATCAGGTCTGCCTGGGGCAGGAAGCTCATCCCGTGCGTAACCAGGACTCTGGTCTGCCAGAAACATAAGATGCACTTTCTTTCACACGACCTGCACTGCCAGTCAAGTCAAAACCATTCGTTACCTCTACTTGCGGTGGAGGCACCTGTTTTTTCACATATGGTTCTTTATACTTCATGTTTATATAAAGAGTTCATACAGCTCTTAAATTTGTTCACAGGTTTATGAGATGCACATATGTTTAAAATAGTATGGTGGAGTTGTTTTTTAGCTCAGGCTGCACAAAACAAAGAGGCCTAATCACCTTGTCTCGGAGCACGCCCTTGGGCCCAATGACCTTTTCAAAAATGTGCTGACCCACGTGGGCGTCCACAGCAGACAGAGGGTCATCCAGCAGATAGATATCAGCTTTCCGGTACACTGCTCGAGCCAGACTCACTCGTTGCTTCTGCCCTCCAGACAGGTTCAAACCCTGGGAAAGATTTCAGGAGAATTAAACCCTCAAACTTGACTCGACAAGCATGACATCTTTAATACTCCTTGAAATTAAAAGTAGTTTATTTTTAAACCATCACTGCAAGACATAACAAAACAAGCCTACAACCTGTGAGGTGATGGCTTTAGAGTGTTCAAGTAAAGAGCACAGTATATGACACATTAGAGTATATACCATGGTGTACATAGAGTATTTTCTGGAGCACTGTATTTTGCATTTATCCTACGTTTTACATTGTTCTTGTCTTTGTATTTCTGTGTGACTACAACTGTGTAGTAGCAGATTCCAGTTCACCTTCTCTCCAATCTCAGTGGCGTCCCCTGCTGGAAGAATTTCTAGATCAGGCAGCAGAGCACAGGCCTCAAGCACACGCTGGTACCAAGTCTTTTTCCTCTCTCGCCCAAACAGAATGTTGTCCTGTAGTGTAGCATTCTGGATCCAGGCCTGCTGAGGGACGTAGGCCACTGAACCCTATGTGATCAGAAGAACACAATACAGTATCATATGTCATGTAATGCTAATGCTGTATTCATTTAAACAATGACTGCACTAAATCTTGTCTTATCTTGTTGTTTTGTGGCTTTTGTGTTTTTCTTGCACATTCTCTCCTGCTATCTTTGCACTCTGTGTATCCATGTCCTGTCTGCACTTGTTGTGGTTGTGTGGTGTTTTGTTTTTGTTCTTTGTGGGTTTTTGATTTGCACCAGGTCACTGTGAGCTGTGTGTATACGGCTGAAATAAGAGTAAACCAACTTGACTTGACTTAGTTATACTGTATTCTCACCTTGACAGAGACACTGCCATTTCGCCTCTCTGTTTCTCCAAGCATTGCAGAGAGTAATGATGATTTTCCGCTGCCAACGTGGCCCACTACAGCAACCAACCCACCACGAGGAACTCTCACATTGATCCTACAAATATGATTTTTTAAAACATTTTTACATATTATTTTATCTTTATCATTTAATATAACTTGTCAGGCCAGTCACAGAAACCATATAGTGATGATACCTTTTGAGACATGGAGGACCATCTTTAGACCAGCTGAACGTCCCGTTCTCAACCACCACACCATCTTCGTCTGAGTGAGAAACAATCACATCAAGACTTCAAACGTATGTCATGGGTTTACCTACCAGCTGTTCCAAACACATTATAATATATCAGGTGGCTTTATTCATCAGGTCAGTATGACACTTTCTAACAAAGGTACTCAAATAGTGAATACACTGTAAATGTATTTGTTATCGAAGAAAACTGAGTGTAATTTTACAATAATATATGAGTAACTATTTAAATATTAAATGTGCAACATATAAATTAATACTGAGTTTTTACTATAATATATGAGTAACTATTTAAATATGAAATGTGCAACAAATAAATATAGAAAATCTCAGTATGTTCCAAAACCTTTTCCTGGTAGTGTACATACTGTTCTGCCGTATGGGAGCCATTAAGGTGAGAGCTGAGGAGGGGCTGTCTGTGAAAGTAAACTTCCTCTCCTGCAGCTTGTGAAATTGACTCCCCTTAATTATGCACAGTCTAATTAGCTTCATCTTCAAAATAGCTGTTTTCACAAGCTGTCTGCAACGAACGCTGGGGCAAAAATGTGTTTGCGTTTTCACAAAAATAGAACACTACGTACAAGGCCACAGTCTACCGTGGGCTGCTGCATTGGGTCTCTAATTGCTCTCCCTCACTCTACATCTTCAGAGAAGAGCAGGAAGTGAGGCAACGCTGCCACGCGGCTGTGGAATTTAGCAGCTAGTAACAAATTGCTATCAATCTGAGGCACTTCCGTTCAATGTATTACTGTGCCAGAGTTTCAGAAGAGGTCATCTCTCATCTCTCAGCACTATGCATTTCACCAATAACTGTTTAAAGGCATTTTTCTCAGCGTGTGATCTTTTCATAAGTATTTCTGTTATCAAAGTTAACATTAGAATAAATGCAAACAAGAAGGCAGTAAAAAGTATCATTATTTTTTTGTTTGTAAAAACATGCTTGATATTTTGTGAGCTGGTGAGGAGAACACAGGTTCGGTTCCAGGTTCCTCCAGCCATTGTTTGGATTTGTGAAACTCCATCAGCAGTTCCTGATTTAATTTAATGAAGGACTCAAACGTAATGATTAATAATTTAATGATTGAGTCAAGCCACGTTTCTGATGGAACTACAGGTAATACTGAACTTCTACCAAGAACCCATTGATATCCTGAACATAAAATCACTGTTTGCTGTATGATGTTATTTGTATTTATTTTTAGATGTATTTAGTATATTTTGTAATATTAATGTGAAAAAAACGTCCTGCACATCTAAACTGTTTAAGAATGTTCCTCGCAGGTACACAGTACTGTAAATATGGTGTTACTCACCCGATTGCATAAGACCTCGGGACACGTTGTCTGGTTTCAGTTCCTCCTGACACAAAAACTTCCCCAAGCGCTTTAATGAGACCACAGCCTGCAACAAGACAGACGCTTCAGAACATTATCCTCACTCGTGCCGCTGCAATTAAATTCCCAGACCCTCATATTACTCTTGATATCTACCTGCATGGTGGTGCTCATGGCAAATGGAAGCTGGCTCAGAGGGGTCTTCAGGATGTTGATGAGTGCCATGGACACAAAGACCTTCTGAGCATCTAAAACGTTTTTGTCGTCGATAAGTACGTACACTCCAAACATGGCAAAGGCAATCTGGGAAACAAGAAAGACAATCAAAGTCATTGTGAAAAGCACACATTTCTTGTGAGTGTGTGGAACTGATGTGAAGGCCTCATCTTTTGCATTGTCCTCATTTTTTGAATTATAGCATTTTACTGGCATCCTCCCCTGCAATGCGGCATGCAATTAAAATATAGTACTATGTAAAAGTCTTAGGCACCGGCAAAAAATAGTATTTAAAACTGTTTAGATGAGCAGTGAGGTTGTTTTAAAATTAACATTACAAAATATACTAAAATAAAGATTAAATACAAAATATATTACACAGTAAATCGTAATTTTATGTACAATATATCAGTGTGCTCTTCGTGGAAGTCCAGTATTACAGTCGTAAAGTAGTTTCCATCAGAAACCTGGTCTGACCCAACCAGTCCCTCATTAAATTAAATCAGGAGCTGATGACAGAATTTCACAAATGCAAGGCTAGAGGAACTGATGAGGAAACTGGAACTGAATCTCCTGACCAGCTCACACAATATCTACTTTTTCACAAACAAACCAAATCTCGATACTTTTTACTGGCTTTGCATTCATTCTAGTGTTAACTTTGCTTGCAGAAAGGCACTCACTAAAAGAAAGACACTTTGTCACACATTGAGAAAAAATGGCTTTAAACAGTTTTGCACAATACTGTATGACATTGCTGTTGCTGCACAGTTTACAGGTGGCTTTACACACCAGGAAAGATGAGGAGTTGAAGGAAGCGATGGAGATGGAGTAGAGGATCTGCGACTTCCTCAGGGCCCCGAGCTCCTTTTCTCTGTATCCTAGAACCTGCTCGAGATAAGCCTTTTCCCAGGCGTAGAACTTCAGGATCTTTATGCCATTCAGGATCTCATTCATCAGCTTAATCCGCCCGTCCATGAATTTCATCTGAATCTCCTGTATCATTCAAAAATAAAATACGGCACCTCAGTACGGATGGGAGCCTGCCGTGCCAGCCATTACGTAACTAACACAATATTGAGGTTAAGTGATTTACAGAATAGGTCAGGAAATAAATGGTATCACAGGCCAGCGGGCATGATGGAATGTGGTAAATGCGAAAAGTTCTGGTCAGCTTGTCCACAGCTTAATCGCAAAAGCTGGGTTAGGTTTGCCTGCATTCCTTATTCTTTATATATCTCGATTTTTTACACTGGTGAAACAGCCAAGTAGGACAGGGGTAGGCAGTTAGAGGACTCGGTCAGCCAGTGTCTCCCAAACCAGGGGACACAGACATAGTCCAGGTCACAACCAAAGTTATTCTACACTGTGAGGTCACTTCAACTGGCCTAAATGCCAAGCATCTGTTGTTTTCAAAAGAGAAATGAAAACTTTTATTGCCATTTGTTTCAGTGTGGTTGTTTTTCATCCAAAGTGACACAGGAACTTCAAAGGAATGAGAATTAAGCTCAAATCCAACCCACACACCCACACTGTGCTCAATGTAACCAGCTGCGGAGGCTAAGGACTGACCCGCAGCCTGTGAGGACAGTCAGGACCTGGAAAGACTAAGTCTGATCCAGCATCCTGATCTGACAGGCTGTCACCACAGGGATGTGAGTTTTATTTAAGTTTTTTGGGCTCAACCAAAAATTTGGCGTTGGGTTTTTTGCTTGCTGAAAAGTGCAGAATTTAAACAATCTGAAATTGTCATATACACTACCGGTCAAAAGTTTTAGAACACCCCATGTTTTCTGTTTGTTTGTATAGAAATTCAAGCGGTTCAGTGTCTCAATGTTCATTCGGCAGAAAGTTCTTCCCAACTCTGCAGCAGGAGTTCCCATAA
>JBBPCW010000106.1:1916454-1930360 GCA_037974425.1 Phenacogrammus interruptus | reverse complement strand
AGCTACAGAATTATTTCCTGCTTCTGGGTCTCCTTACAAGTTTTAAACCTCTCGCAGTTCAGCTCTGTCCTTTGTACGATTTCATGCTATTAATCGGACCTGAACTGTTTGAATTTCGATTAAATAAAGCTTGAAACATTGGGGTGTTCTAAAACTTTTGACTGGTAGTGTATGTCTAAGTTTCTTTGTTTTATTTTAGTAAGTATACCCTAGTTAACATCTTACACCCACTGACCCTAACGACCTTTCATTCATTGTTAGACATCCATTAGCACACATGTTTATACAAGGCAGCCACATTACCTGTAGTTTACTCCTCTTCTTGGCGATGAATCCATTTAAAGGGAAGATGAAAATCACTGTGGTGATGCCAGCCAGAGCAGATGGGCCCAGGTGCTGAAACAGGACCAGCAGAGGAATTTCAGGACTCAGTTACAAACAGAGGCTAGAAATAAGACTTTTTATAATATGGTCTTAATAATTGCAACCTCACCTGCCATAGGAAGAAGAGGCATAGGGCAATCTCAATTGGGGCAAGCCACACAGCATTGAAGTATACCACAAAATCCATGAGCTTCTGAGTGTCGGCCGAGACCAGATTCACAATCTCTCCTACTGTACACGACCTGCGGGCTGCACTGCTTATCACCAGAGACTACAGGAAACAAATGGGAGAACAATTGACTTTTAGAAGCTACCGTTTCATCATCTTCGTTAAAATCTACAATCTGTAACTTATGCTTCATTATATAATGATCTTAACTCTTAACTGGGTAAAAAAAGGCTCCTCTACACAACTCTTCAGTTTTTCTTGGTGCGGCAAAGGAAAGGACTTTTTTATTTTTTTATGGGTTTAATTTACTTCGTCTGGCTCAAAAGAATGTCAGACATAAATCTGTCAGACAAGACATCTAAATTAGAACAGACCTTCCGGTAGACGAGTCCCATGACAGCAGTCTTGACCCTCATGCCCACAGTAAAGCAGGTGTACATGTACTGGTGGTTAAAGAGGGACTGCAGACACGAGAGGAGGAACATGAGGGTGGCGTAGAAATATCCTTTCCACAGTGGAGCATCCTCCTCCCTCATGAAGCCCAACAGCAGACTGAGGGGTGAAAAAGAGAAGACATTACAGCTGCCATACTGGTTTTGGTTCTGCAACAGATGAATCTGAACAGTAACAACAAATAATATACACATCTTCATGCTCTCTGTCAGCAAACCCAGAGGGTATCCTGGGCCCATAGAACCACATTCCAGAGAGCTCCAGACTGAGGTTTTGAGGTGTGTTATAATATTATGACTTTCAAAATAATTCAGCTCTGTGGTTTGGTAATGGGGCAGATCTAGCATTTAGTTCTGACCCTCGCTTGAGAGAGCAGATCACTGGAGCACTCGTCCAGCGGACGTGGTACCTGCGTTCCTTCTGCACGTATCTCGAAAACGAAGAACAGTAGAATGATTGTTGGACTCTTAGGAAGAAAAAACCTTTGGCAAAGATCAGTTTTGGCGAGGAAAAACAGCTCCACAGACTGCAGAGTCTGGATTTTACAGCAGTTCCCTTTGCAGGTCCCCCCAAAAAACCCCTTTGCTCATTTATACTGTTCCCACCAAGACCCTCCTTATGTTGACACCACCACCCAGTACAGTAGGTCAGTGGGATGAAACTCCGTTTGGCCACACACACAACCATAGCTTTTCCTTGAAATTGGTTTGTGGACAGAATGTAACACAGTTGATCCAGAGGCAGCTTACTCTACTTTTTTTCCAAACACAATCGCTTCAGGGTGCAAACCACGAGGCCGGACTCAAAGTGGCAACATCTATGGAGGCAGTTCACTGGTGGCTGTCTCGACCTTGTACTTGGCTGCCCACTCTTTTGCGGCCATTTCTTTACCACAGCCTCAGCCATTCTGCTTCAGGCTGTCTTGGGACTGACGCGTCTACACCGGGCATGGCTCTGTGGTCAACTGTCCCACACCAGCTTTCAGACTTCAGAAACCATAATTGCCCCACTGCGGGTATAAACAACGCGAGCCCTGTCTGGCCCGGGTGACATCGCACCTGCTGCTAACTATGTCTTCCTGTTTTGCAGAGATATCATGAACCGTACGATTCGCCCTGAAAAACATTTAGAAAGTCTCGGAGGGGTGTCTTTGAGCCCATGGAAGGTTGAGTCTGTGTTTATTTTGATGAGGAAGTTTTAACACACTGGTCTTGAGGTCTCTCTCGCTCTCTCTCTCCATGAACACATACAAAATGGCCCAAGTTCATGAACTCATAACAGGGGTCTGCACAATATTTTTACAACTGAACAACCGCAATGTACATCCCTGTCAGTTTGATCTATTGTTACATTTTGAATGTTTGTACTATTTGCCGTGAGTATGACTTAACATGGCTACTGTTTATTTAGTCATGTGCAAAAGTATGAACACCCTTGGTCAAATGACGTGCTTTGTTGATTTTCTGAATGAAAATACATATTCATTCCCTACAGAGAAAAAGCACAGGATACAGTTACTGGATACAGTTAAGGTCCGTGATCTTGGTCTTATTGGATTTTGTTTTGTTCATGTTTTGAATCGCTTTTGCAATTTAGCTTTTTCCATAAAGTTTTATGCTTGTGCATTTTTACAGACAATATTTTAATAAAAACTAATGCACTCACTTAGCAGGGACAACCTCACCTGAGAACCTGTGGGATGGCAAACATGAAGGCATCGTGAATTATGAGGCACAGTGTCCCAGAGAGGAAGTAGGGTCCGAAGCTGCGGGCGAGAGTCCTCAAAAGGCAGAAGCCTGAGCTTTGCTCCTTCTGCAGTTTCCTCAGTAGCTGGGCCTGATCCGGCAAGCGGGACCCCAGCGCCACATTGCTGCTCAAGCAGTGCTCCTGTCTAATAATGAGACAAAAAACAAATATAACCACCAAAAACTAAACCTTTTCTAATTGTATATTATTTTTCACTTGTAGCTCATTATAGTTCATGTGCAGTCTAATTTTGTAGAAAGGCCTTACATTTACAGCATTTAGCAGACACTTTTATCCAAAGCGACTTCCATTCCCTAACTACGGGTCTCCCTGGAGCAACTTGGGGTTAAGGGATTCGAACCCATGACCTTTTGGTCCACAGGCAAGTATACTACCTACTACTTAGGCATTTCTACCATGATTCTGTATTTGTTTCATGTCA
Source organism: Phenacogrammus interruptus (assembly GCA_037974425.1). Classification (NCBI taxonomy): domain Eukaryota; kingdom Metazoa; phylum Chordata; class Actinopteri; order Characiformes; family Alestidae; genus Phenacogrammus; species Phenacogrammus interruptus. The sequence goes on along the minus strand of JBBPCW010000106.1, from coordinate 1,927,166 downwards.
AAACGAAAAGCATTTAGACTCAAGTACCGTTTATGAATGAAAGTGAAGTTCATGGTGTAACGAAATTCTTCTCGGATTTACATTGACATAATTACAATGTATGGCAAAATAGCTTTAGACTCTAAGACTTCTAAGTGTAAAGGACACTCTCTGGCCTATAAGCACAACACTGTGGGTTTCAAGTCCTTAATTAAAAGCAGATCTGCATAAAACATATGCAGCACCGCAGTGTGTGTTGGCTTTTCACAAATCGTAAAAGGGCACGTGACCTCTGACACATGAGGGCTTAGTGGTGGATCCAGTGGACTTAACAGGACAATGCATCTTCAAAGTTGAAATGTGTTAACAAGCCAGCAAATTGACACAAGCCTTGACAGTCTCGACAGTGACCTCGCAGGCTCTCTGTTCGAGCCATTTAAAGACCAGCTCACTGCTCAGATTGAGATTGAACTGCTTTGATTATCCAAGTCAAAGCAACAAAAGGAACCACAGAAAACATAAATGCTGAGCTTTAATTCACATGTGCCTACAGCTTGTTGTCTGATGGCTCTAGCACATCTCAGCACAGCACTGACAAAAGCCAGAGACACAGCACAGGATCCCTTACCACTTTTGTGCTTATAAGGAGAAGAGGAGATCTTTTATTATGACTCGAATAAGAAGTATATTTGGGAGCACAGAAAGAAAAATAGTCCTGCCATGTTAAAAAAAGTGCAGACTCGCACTTGTTTATATGTTTATATATGTTATATATACACATTTATATATATTATACATATATGTTTATTTATGTTTATAAATGTAAATCAGATGCAAATGTAATTGGTTCAGTAATAGATTATGTAACTATGTACTTACATTGAAATAATTATGTAATTTCAATGAATGTGTTGCAAACTGGCAGACGTCTAAGTCAGTGCGTCGTTAGTCAGTGGTAGAGTAATAGTTGAGGTGGAATACATGGTTGGTGTATTACTGACTGATGTTAAGTCCACTACAGTGTTTTGGAATTTCGTACTGCTGGAGTTTGGTGCGCTCTGTGGTCCATTCTTCCTCTAAATCTGAGATGATTTTCTCTGACGTGTCTTCTTCTCTCAGACGCCAAAGATCTTCTGCTTGCAGAGGGCTGCGGTAGCCTTTAACCACCAATCTGTGGGATCCGCACACACAAACACGTACGTATGCAAACGGATTAGTTTTATCAACTTGAAAATCAGAAAATTCCAAACATACTTTGTATTTGGAACTGCAGGCACATTATTTTATAATTAATCCTAAGACTTTGAGGTGGTGCAGAACTAGGCCTCGATATCCACCCAGGAAAGCTACAACAATGAAAGTCCATGGGCAAGACTCTTAACACCACATTCACCAAAACCCGTAAGATGATTTAATGATAGCTGGTTTGGAAAAGTGCATTAGTGGTTTGAATACAATGTTGAGTAACATACTAACATACAAGTATTTGAGTTTAAAGGGCAAGGTTCATGTAGATCTTATGACATAAAAACTACTATAAGGTATTTAGCAAACATGAGGTAAGTTTTGTAGTTAACAAAGAAGAATTGGTCCACATACAGGCTCTATGAGTTAAAGTAAAAGTTAGTGTTTCATTTTCTTACTCTTAACACTGCAGCTATGAAGCTAATGTTGCTAACAAAATCTAGAAGCTACTATTCACCCACACTGTTTCTGTAAATACATCTCCAAAACTTCTCTCACCCCCGCTCAAACCACATCCAGCTCTAAGGTGGCGCAAACTTGTCAGTGTGGTTTAGGGCACAGTATGACTTACTATGAGCTTGAAAGAAAAACACCCCCATAAGTAGCCATTTAAAACAACACCAGGACTGGAAAGGACTGATCTTGGCTCAGATTCCCATGTGTTTATGACGGTTATGGTCACAAAACTGATTCCAGATCAGCACTTTTGTGCTGCAGCGTTTGGCTACACAGTGAAGTTTTGTTCATTTTTACAGATCATAGTAAGTCATATCGTGCCCTAAACCTCATTCACATGTCAGCACCACTATAATGATGCATTGTGTGTGGTTTCAGAGGATCTGGGGATGTGTTTAAGAAAAGGTTTTGGTTGTCTACAGACAACATTAACCTTCAGCACTAAAGAAGAAACACTGACTGCATCTAGGGTAAGTGGAAAATTGTATACATTTGATATGTTTTGATCACTTTAGTGGGCTGAGTCAATCTGATAAGAAATATGTATCGAAAAGACTGAGTTTCACTCACCCTCTGAACCACCAGAATAGGAATTTTGACAGAAATGATGCATCCTCAACGGGGCATGCATTCTGAAAGAAAACAGAAACAAAATGCTCAAAGAACAACCTGTTTGGCAATGCGAAATGCCTTTCTGTTCATTTATTATTATCTATTATAAATGACGGTAGTCTTTATTTTGCATTGGAGACATTTGGAGCAATGCCCTTTTGGTTGGCGCAGAAAATGCATTTGGCTGCGCTGAACGGAGAGCAAACAGAAAATCAGGGAGTGTTTGTGAGTAAGTGAGAGCGCTGATGCAGTGTGTGTGTGTGTGTGTGTGTGTGTGTGTGTGTGTGTGTGTGTGTGTGACTAGTCTGGTTCAGTTACGACGCATTTCCACCCACACCTGACCTCAGCTCTGCCCCCTTACCCATCCACCCAAACACAACCAAACGCACACACACTCTCTCCCGCCTCTTCACCGGAGGTCCCACTCTACGGGATGCCATGAATAACTCTGCCCAGGAAGTGACTGAGCCAGGAGAGGCTCATGGGGTGTGGCACCCGCGTCTGTGGCTACATCCTCATTACACACACACGCACATACACATGCATACACACATACACACACTACTGCCTTTTCAGTCAGGGTTTCCTCTGAGAGACTGTTTTCTTGTTTTTGTTTGTAGTGAAAGCTTATTTACCCCTCATGAGAAGACACGAAATAGCAGATTTCTCTTAAGATTCAGGACTTCTTGTGGCATTGGCTGTATTTTGCATACTAAATATACTGAGCGTGAGTCACAGTCTTGGGTATAAAAGTGGGAGATAACATTATCGAGGCAGGAGGGCCACATTCCCAAAGACGAGCAGCCATTTGGGATGAGTCAGACCACACTCCACTAACCAATCATGGGGTTTTGCTAATCACAAGGTATCGCGCACGAGCGGCCGGTGTGGGCACGATGGCGGCCTGTGTTCTCTGCTGCCGGGCTTAAGCCCTGTCTTAGGAAGTGAGTAAACAAGTTGGAGATTCACTGTGAGCCGATTGTGCTGGTGCAGCAGGTACGTTCTCTTACCTTGAGGGCCGCTTTGCCGGGAGGCGCCTGGTCTGCAAAACAGCTGAGGAAGAGCTGGGCCAGCTGGAGGGCGAAGTAGGAGAAAAAGGCCAAGTAACGGACAACATCCGGAGAAAGCCCCTGAAGGAGAAAAGTGGTTGATTCAGAAGTTACTGGCTTCTGAAGGGAGGGACAGAGAGGGGGAAAGGGAGAGAGTGAGACAGAAAGAGAGACAGACAGACCAGCAGACTCCACTCTGTAGTTACAGTCCGGGACTTCCCATAATGGTGAGTTTTTTTCTCAACGTGCAGCCACAGACTTCCCAAAATGCAGTGTTTACAGTCTATAAACTGATCCAAACAATCAATGGGAGATAGCGCTTATAGACAAAGCCCAGAGTATGAAACGTGTGCAAAAAAGGCAATGAAGTGATTTCTGAACATTACAAACGTTTAAGAACATTTTAAACTCATTGCAAAATAAATTTGGCACACATTTATTGGAATCTAGTTTAAATGTATGTAGATTAAATTATATGCAAAGTATCTAAGTTAGTTTTTTGTATGTCAGTCTTTGCTGATAAAAGTACCTTGATAAAAGTCAATGCCCTTTTAATTCATAATAACTGACACTTGATTCAGTTCAAGTCAGAATCGAGTGTCTCTGATAAGAGCCATGATAAAACTCGTCACTCGAATCCATAATTCATTATTGCTGCGGTCGTTTACTCAGACTCCTTTCTATATTCTATATTAATAAGCATTACTGTCTGTTGTGTATTGATTAATCATTGATTACTTTGATTACAAAGTTTGTGTTGCTTTAGTGTAATTGTATGTATATAAATCAGATGAATGATTTTGGAGGAATCCCCTTACACATGAAGACATTTAAAATTTTATATTTAACTAGAAGTAGGCCCTAAAATTAAAAAAAATAATAATATAAGTTTTTTCTTTTTGTTTTCACCAAGAAAATCTACAAAACGTATTATTTGCTGTGAGGTTATTCAACCTTTGGCCCTCTGTATACTATAGTAGACATGGATTCTCACATATTTGCATATTTGCTACTGGACAGAAAAGTCCATCTGATCCATGAGCTAAAAATCCTTCTTTCTGTGAGAAACTAAAATAGGGTAATGCCAAAGATGTTTAATGAGCTTTTAAATGTAATTGAAAAACTGGCACCCTGTAGATCATATGAAAGTGCACAGTAGCCTATAGAGCAGGCCCTCCAGACTATGAGGACGCTCGATGGCGAAGGCCAATGGGCGTGCACTGGCATTAATGGCACCATAAAGCTTATTTTGAACAGTTAAGGCAAATCATGGTGAAAACCAGAGTCTTTAATGGTCTGCTTTATATAAATGAATTACGCATGAAGAGGATAGTAAACACTTAGAGTCACGCTACGATCTGGAAATGCATAGATTGTGGTTCTGTGAGCAGGCGGCCTTCATTTGAGGAGGCAGATGAGCCCAGTTTGTGTTACTTACCAGTTCCATATGCCATTCATATGGGATTATAAACACGGCAGAGGGACTAAGTTTACCTTCCAGTCGTAAGTCTGCACCACACTGGGTGAAGACCCGCTTATTGCGCCAGAAAGCATGTGTGAAACAACAAACCCATAGTAAACATCCGCCTGGGCTGAGAAGTTCAGTGCCAAGATCCAGGCTATATTCTTCCCTCCGCCACAAAGCAAAACAGGGTCAGCCTTGGTTTTAGCGGTCACAAAATATAGGTCACTCAAACTGTCTGTCTCTTTTTTCCCCTTTTTTATTCAAGCACAGAGTCAGCTTTTAGCCAGGCAGTCAGAAAAAAAAATGCTTATCTATCAAACAAATTTAACATTTGACCCAGTTCTTTTGGAAAGCAGGGATGTGAGTCTAAAAGTGCAAGCTCAGAATTATAAAGCAATCAGAGCTTTAGCAAGATATTGTCATTGGACCAAGGCCGGCCATACGCATTATTCGGAAATATGTAATTTGGCCAGATTAAGATAATAACTGTCCCATTACTCTAATATATTGTATAATGGCATATTAGAAAGGACTAATATTTGGATGAAATGCAGTATGCAAATGCCACTGTGGATAACTGCACATTTTAAAGCGTAAATCTGCCACTGTTTTCATGTAGAGGTCGTGATACCTTGCACGTGAGCAGCCGCGGATGAGGTCCATTTGCTGCAGATCGTATATATAAACCTATGTATGTTGACAAATCTAGCATATGCGGACGAATTCTCACACCACCACATTTATGTACTTTACTGTAGTCCATATATTCACATGACAGACCATAACAAATTCAAAAGTGGGGCAAACTAACAGTGGCCTTAAAAATAGCTCCCACAAAAATGCTGTGACCAGGGTGTATTTTTGAAAGTCACAGTCTCAGCGTATATGCATCCTAAAATATGTATGTGCATGTGTATTAACACTGTCAACAACACCCAGTATGTATTTTGTTATATAGTGTTGTTACTAACACCTACTCAGATAAATAGCTTTAAACAATTTTATTGACTACCAAAGTATTGTACATGCATGCGAGCCAGTGTGTGTGTGTGTGTGTGTGTGTGTGTGTGTGCGTGTGTGTGTGTGAAGGTTTTAGAAGAGAAGTGTGAAATGGGTGCCCCAGATTGGGGGCCTGTGTCAGTGTCATTTCTCTCACCTGTTCTATGGCCAGCTGGATCTTGGCCCTGAGGGGCACTAAAGAGCAGACCACACCCAGCAGCCAGTAGAGGAAGAGCACCACAGAGGACCGGCAGCCCCGCACTCGCTCCCACTGGATAATACACACCGCCAAAACCTGACAAACACAGCACTGCCAGTTAATGACACTAACACAGTCATGTCTGAAGTCTTTGTGCAAATTCAACACCAGTGCAAAGTGTGAACACACTCAGGAGCATCTAAGGAGGCTTTTATAAAGGGCTTGGAGAAATTCCCATATGCATAAATAAGAATCTCGTAATTTTTTCACCATATTTGAGCTCTTCCACCTCTGAATGACAAAAGAAAACCACCAAAACTGGTCATGCTGAGTTGCATGTCCAGAAATCTAAATCATCTTGAAACCACCCACATCTGTGGCTTGATTGTAAAAAGTCTCATTTCACGTAGGAAAAGTCTGTCCTACGCAAATCAGATAATCCGCAAAATCAAATTGTAGCTGGCTGTCTGAACTTCGTAAGTTTTTCAATAAAAAATTGAATTGGTATCAGCCAAGACATTATAATATCTGAAATGCAGTATCATGACATCTCTATTGACAACATAGTGACCAAGCACTGAGATTTCAACTTTAAACCCAAGTTCTCATGATGCATCTTTGCTATAATGTGCATTTGAACCCTTGCAGTACTCACTGTACAATTATGGTCTGGACAGGGCTAAATGAGTTGCCAGGCTAGGTTAGCTAAATTCTCAGTAGTCATTTGTTTGAACATTTCAGTTTGAAATAAGTAATAAAACATGTTTAGTAAAGGACATACCTCCTTTGCAGAGCTCTGGTCTTTTTGTTTAAAACTGCGTAATACACTGAGATGTGGATGGTGGTACCTTTATTATGAGCCGGGGTCAAGTAAATAAACTGCAGTCTGTATTTTTGCTTGGTTTGTCATGCACAAGTTTATACTGGGATTTCCCCGTCTACCGCAGCAGCTGCTTCATGAAAAACCTCCTTAATAAAACACATGTACAGCATGGGCCTTCATTGATTTGGCATCCCACTTAATAGCTTTTTCTTTTCTCTGTCCAAAGGCGCTCAACCGCCATCTCACCAAACCAGACTGCCATTCGGTTGCCCTCGTCTCATGCCAAGCTGGCCATGGTGTTTTGAGAATATCTGTTCTCCGCCTAATTTTAGGGGAGGCACACAGCATCTCCTAGGCAGCAGAAAACACTGTTGGATTACATAATGTGAGGCCTCCAGGGCAGTTAAAGATCAGGCTTTGAGCTATTCCGAACGACGCCTCCTCTGAAACCAACCTGCAACCTTCCCAAACCAAACCAAGGGCTCTTAACCTAAACCTCAAAGTAATGAAGTCAGTCGTTTCGGGGAATTTTGTAATTGCTTGATCTTCTCAAGGGCACATAACTACCTGGATACAAAATACACATGGTACAAATACCATCAAGCATGCTAATGGGTGTTTGTTTCTTTGCTTTGCAGCTGCCCTGTTATGGGAAGTAACGGCTCATCTTCTGAAGTGTGGGAGGGAGGCAAAGCATCATTTAAGGCTCAGACTTGGTGCCCACCTAGTAATCATACAGGGGAAATGCTGAGAGATCTGCAATATATAGTTCTTGACTATAACTAGGGATGCACCAGTAGGCCAGCTTATGGTGAGAAGAGAAGGAATGGTCCATTTTACGGCTGCGCAGTAGAAGTTACCCTGGTCACTGCGATCTGAGACCAATATTGAGTTTGTTTTGCTTGTTTTCCTACAGCCTTCAAGGTTGGGTTTTTGACACTGGAGGCTGATCTCGGTTCAGCTGGGAAGGGCAGCTGTTGCTCACAGATTCCCTCTCAGTGGCTGAGAGACGCAGATAAACACTCCGGTTACGGTTGAACTGTGTGGTTGTTGTTGCTTTCAGCTCAACCAACCTCTTGATTACATAAGGCCATATATTACGCAAGGAAAAACCATAGGTGGTAAGGCAGGGAGGGCGGTGTGCAAAAGAAGTATTTTCGATGTTTTAACAGCAATATTTATGTGCCCAGTTAATAATTCACCAGCTGCCAAGAAAGCTCTTCTGACCCATAGCCTTAAACACGGTTTTGCTATGACTACTGTGCTGGCCATTTATTTTACCTTTTGTTCAACAGAGATTATGATCTTTCAATGAGAAGGTGTTTGGTGACCTTCTCGAGCGATCTGTTTTTAACTCTTTCAGTATTTTTCCTCAAGCCACCACTGTTGACTTAGGTGTCTGGGGAGACCACAGATAGGGCGAGAGTCTGGGCTGAAAGTTGTCTCTGCAGGATGTAAATGGGCAAGGAAGACTTGTGGCATTGTGTATGGGACTCTGTGGGCTGTTGTGTCCCTGCGCCACTCATGTCCACACCCGCAAACTCATATTTTACAGTGTCACCCCTGACCAGATAAACACACTTTCTGCTGGATCCCAGCCTACGTAGTGGTGTGAGGTAATAAACATTAGGAAAACATCGCCCTGTGACTGCTGGAACGGGCTCCAGCACCCCCTGTGACCCCGGTGAAGCATAAGCGGTTTGGATAATGGACTGTAAAGGCTTTCGCGAAGGAAATATAAACCACAGAAACACTTTAATTGATCTATATGTCTTAAATGTTCTCATATTTTACCAGAAATTCAACAGTTCCACCTTATAATTTGTGGTAATAGATATGACCAACCAAAATGGCTATTCTCATCTTCCTTTTCCAGATTTTAAAGCATTAGCTGATCTCACAACAGGCCTGACTGTAATTCCTACAGTCGTTTTATTAGAAACACCTTGTAGCTCCACCTTATGGGTGTGTTGTTAGAAACTATAGCCCATCTCTTGCCAAACAAATTTGTTAGCTATCTTCTGGCCCTTCATCAGCGGTCAGTTTCTGACCGCACTTGGCTGAAAATTTTTGGTAGCGGTTCGCTCTTAGTCTAGCAGCAAAACTAATGTATAAAAAATGCTAGCAAAACTGCTCTGCCTGATACAGTCAAACCAGAGCCACACATACACTACCATGCCACTATCATGTCAGTATCATCGCAGTATTGAGACTAGTATCACCCAAATAACACTTGTGGTCAGAAACTGATTCGTGTTGAAGGTGGGTGACAAACTGCATGACTGCAGATGGGCTCCAGTCCAGTCTGTAACTGTACATCTATGTAGAAGACCAACAAGGTAAGTAGGGCTGAGGTACAGGGCAGAGGTGTTTCTAATAAATGTAATACAAATTTAAAATATTCCTGCTCTACTGCTATAATGGTGTAATGGACGATACATTACCACAGTAAGGCTGCGTATGACAGGGCTCAGGAGAAAGACGAGGTGGCGATGGATCTCTTGGTTCCGCTCCAACAGGATGTAGAAGAATTCCACAAAGCCAAAGGATGCCAGGAAGAACCCTAGCAACTGTGGGAGGACAGACAGAAACGGAACTCAGACCAGGGTGAGAACTCATCTGAGTCATGCATCCGGAAATGTCTCTGGTCACTTGCTTCACCGCAGGAGGTCGAGGAATGCGTTTAGATAAGAGGGATGGTCTTTCGTGGGAGGTGATGGCTTTCAACCCTTTGAGAGGTATGTTATAAACTCTGACAGTGGATTTTACTTCCATAATATAAGCACTAGCTGTATTTTGCTGTTAACCAAATGTACTGCTGTAAACGTATATCTAAGGACATTCAAAACATGTGTATTTTCTACTAAAATATTGAATATCTCACTTTAATTGGAAACAATATCAAAGAAAAGAGCTTTACCTAGTTCTTGGGTTTAGGATCCTAAAGACCTTCAACAAGACATCCTCATCTTAAAATGTATTTTAATATCTCTGATTTTCCCAGGAGGATGTCTTTTGAGCTTCTGTGTAAACTTTTTGCACCAGAAATGGATTCGCAGACAGAGTGCCACAGAACTTTCTGTTTGGCATCTACTGTAGTTCCTTCTAACAACAGCAAACAATCAAATTCTGGAAATGCTCTGAGAGAGGACCAAAAAAAGCCACACACTCCTGAAAGGAATGGATAGTCAAACAACTGAGTACACATGTAGCAAAAGGATTCGATGATAGCAAAGCGAAAATCAGTGTGTCACTTCTCAGCAAACTCAAACAAACACCAGTATGCTACCCTCACCCACAAGCTCTTGCGGTACCGGGCAGCCCTCCCAAATCTCTACCCCCTTCTAAAACCTGAAACGTATCCCTGAGCAGAAATGCTGGCATGCTGGATGCACTTCTATAATGTTAAGCCTTAGGGCAGCACAGTTCAGTTCAGCAAAACTACTCCCAGTCCTGGTCCAGGAGTATCCCTGTCATGAACATATTACTTGGTATAGAAAGCATCAAAGCATGCAGGTTTGATTCTTCTGCTGAAGGAATGCTACTGCTATATCAACAAGGGTCCTTGGGCAAGGCCCCTAAAGCCCAGAACACAGAGAGTCAACATTTTCCAGCAAATGCCAACAAACTTAAACATTGGTTTGGGATGCCACACTTAATTTGGCTGATCAGTCTGAAGAGTGCCACATTAAAATGTTGATGGAAAATGTTGGGTCAGTGTTCTTTGAACTTAAGGCTTTTTATCTGCTCTGGAAAACAGGGAATGGATGAATATGTGAATGTACAAAAAAAAATCCCCCATGACTTATGGTGTTCTTCTCTATGGCTTATGTATTGTTGGGTTAGGTGTTGGCTAGTTATTATGTGACAGTTGTTGTATAGATG
>JBBPCW010000106.1:1884554-1909114 GCA_037974425.1 Phenacogrammus interruptus | reverse complement strand
GAAGCAGGGGGCAGCCAGGAACACGGCGCCCGGGGAGCAGTGTGTGGGGACGGTACCTTGCTCAGGGTACCTCAGAGATGCCTAGCGGTCTTGGGAATCGAACCTTTCATTATTAGGTCATTATTAGAAGTTTAGGTGTGCAAATTTGCTCACTTTTCATTTCGCTAATATGATCAGAGCAGTTGCAAATTAAAAATAAAGCACTTTGATTTTAGATTCTGTCAGATTCATCACGGGTACGGGTCGGGTCTTGTCGTGGGCCAAATATTAACGAGTGCGAGTTTGATTTTGATGTAATCATGGGTGACAGGTCGGGTCTGATGCCAAACTTGGGGTGGGTGCGGGCAAGAGTGCGGTCCTCCAGAAGTACAACTGTGCAGGTCTCTGACCTAATGTGCAATTTTTTCTTTGCAGAACATGTGGGACCAAGAAAAGATGCATTTGCAAAAGTTCAATGAGATACTTGGGGAGAACAGGGTGAGACCGACATTGTTGCTACCTCTGTGGAATGTTGCAGGGTTTTTACTTGGTAAGACAATTTTTTTATAGAAATGAACCATATTACAGTACAGTCTATAAGCTGGACAATGACTGGTTTTCTGATATGGCAGAAAACGATTAAAATAAAACTGGCAGGTTGCGCATTAACTACTTATATGAAATTGGTAGTGCGTATAGAGCTAAACCTTTTTGCCATTGCCCAATTACATGTATAATACTCCTTTTGGTAGTCAGGTAGCAAAATCACTCGGGGATTCAAATAAGTAATTGACGGAATAATAATCATAACAATGCCTGGGCCTTTTGCATTGTATAATTCTTAGATAGACATTTCTGTGTCTAGGGGCCTCCACAGCTCTACTGGGTAAGAGTGGGGCGATGGCCTGTACTGTGGCAGTGGAGGAGAGCATCTCTGAACATTACAACAGCCAAATCAGAACACTAATGGAAGCAGACCCAGACAGATATACCGAGCTGTTGCAGGTATGAAATGAAGGTTTGCATGTGTGCTCTCCCTTTTGATATGGCATGCTATAAAACACTGAATTGTGTTCTTGTTTTTTGGGGATATTACGTGTTCAAGCATTCATTAATGTAGAAACAAATCGTTCTTGATTCAACCAGATAATTAAGGAGTTTCGTGATGATGAGCTGGAGCACCATGACACTGGACTGGAGCATGATGCAGAATCCGTGAGTGTCACTGTTTCTCAATAAGGTGGTGGCAGCTGGTTGTAGTTTTTTCTGACCGTGGTGACAGTTTTATCACATGAGGTCTTGGTAATGGTTCTCAATCACAGTCTTGGGGTATGCGGCCACTTCACTTTGTCTTAACACCAGACACAGCTTACAAAGTACTGGCTGGTGTGTTGGTTCAGTTGTATAGGAGCAGGCAAGTCAATAAATGTTGCAAGGGTCCCTCAGGGCTGGCATTGAAACAGATGGTGTTGGTGATGGGAGATGGCATTGACTGTAGTTTGTAACTGCTTTCAACTTGGTCATGTTTCCTTCTTTCTGAAGAATGAAGAGTGATGATACCAGTGCATAATGTCATGTTTTTCTGTGTTTTCTTTAGGTACCTGGCTATTTGGTTTTGAAGACTGTAATACAGGCGGGCTGTAAGGCAGCAATTTATATTTCTCAGCGTATTTAGAATATATTTTTTCAACATATGTACAGTATAATATATTTTAAATTGTAATATGATGTTGAGGTTCCACTTTCTGGACTGATTATGTCATTTAGGTCCAAACAAGAATGCCCCATCAAAATAAACATCTCCAAAAGAGAAGATATGTACTGATTTGTTTTATTGGTTGGTGCCTTTTTGTAGTGTTGATGTATATTTTTTTTGTGATCTCCTAAAAAGTTTTGTGGAAATGTGCCACCTGGTGGTTATCAAATGTACTAATTCTGAACAGGCATGATATCTACCTAAAACAGATGGTATTTAAGTTTTTTCTTTGTATGTAGCTTGGTCATTACTCTTGCTGGCCCTCATGATTATTAGCTGTGGGCGGTACACCCTTCAGTCACAACTGTATATGAGTACATGATGTTATTTGATCTACACACAATGCAGAAAAAAAATCAATAAAAACTTTTCATCTAACTTAATTTTCTGTTCCCACAATATTTCTTCTTCTGAGGGCCTTTTCCTCATTTATCATAAAATATTGATTTGCAGCAAAGTGTGATATGTGAGTGTTATGGGTTTCCATTTCTAAGAGCAGACCCTTAAGGTTAACTCACTGTAACCCTGATCATACGCTTGTGCTCCTGAAAATAGCCTGGTCACTGCCTTACCATAAAAGGAGAGAAATCTCAAAATGATTTTAAAGCATTTCCTTAAAACCCTGCTCTAATTAAATGAAAAAGGGTGTACATGCACATCAACAAGGCACTGTGCCAGTCACAGCTCAGTATTAGTACGTTTCAGGGGCAGAGTTTTAACATGCTGAGGCGGTTGTATGCCACTTTAACCCTTCTTTGTCTTGCTGAAGATAACACATGTTTCAATACTTGGATGACATCACCCTCTAACGATACAGCACTTTGAGCTGGGGTGAACTGCATATGCAATGCTCTCCATGTATAAATAAACATGATGCACACCCTCATAAATCACAGATGCCCCCTTTAGCTCCAGTTGCAAAACACTCCATAAATTCTGTCAGAATTGAGAGCTGAACAAACAAAAGCGTTGAAGTGAGACACGACACTGATAACGTTTTAGTATCATATCATTGACAGCTTTCCAGGTCTTTTGAGGTGTTACATTCCAATGCTGTGTGTTTATTTTTCACATCTCAAACATGAACAGCTGCCCATGCATATCACTGTAAACTAATCTCTTGAGGCGTTCTGCTAAATGGTGTGAATGAGCCCTGCACCACAAGAGAAAAATACTCTAAAGACATAATCTTCAGATAATCGGTTAATGGCTAAGATGAAGGAACCAAAGGCAAAGGAAATTTGTGGTTAAGCATTTTGCATGTGCTGAATTTTTTTTTCCAATTGGCTGATTTTTTTCTATACCAGTGCAGAGTAAGGCCTTTGATTATGGCATTATGGTACAACTTTACTTTATTGTCGTCAGCAGCTGTGTACATGCACAGAATGAGATAACGTTTCTCCATGGACCACGGTGCAACATATAGCAACATACAACATTCAACACAGTGCAGGTCACAAACAGAGAACAACAGAAAAAAAAAAGTCGAGTGGGAGTAATGCACCAAAGGCATGATTACTGCACAGGTAGCAGTTAGGAGCATTAAACAGAACTCCAGTGATGACAGAACACTACAATAAATAGACAATGTAGCAGCAAAACAGTAATGTGAGTGGGATGTGAAACGTAGTTTACCAGAAAATATTGCACTATATACAGTACATGTTATTGCACATGAGCATATGTTGTACTGGAATCATGTTCTTATTCTTATTCTACAGTTGGCAGCATAGAAAAACCACAATGAGTATAGAATTATAACAATGTACGGTCATTAGGGTGCCTGTACTGGCAGTAAACAGGGTTACAAGGTTGCAGGTTCTAATTGAGAGCCCAGAATGTAGTATGAGTGTAACACAATATAAAATGAAGTAAGACATTTTAAGCAGTATGAACGACAAAGTAAGGTAGCTGATAGTATAAAGTGAGGTAGCTGAAATGTTAAACTGTGCGTTCAGGGCCCGGATGGCGTGTGGTATGAAGTTGTTGCACAGACATGCAAAACTACAACAGAAGCTTCGATACTGTTTGCCAGACGGTAGGAGGGAGAAGTTTATCAGGAAAATGTCCTTCAGGGGAGGACAGGGGCACACAGATAACCTTCTCAGCTGCTCTCACTATCCACCGCAGTGTGTTACAGGATTGGTGGGGGGAGGCTTGCGCTCTTCAGACTCCGTAGGAAGTGCAGGCGCTGCTGGGCCCTTTTAGCTAGAAGGTGGAGTTGAGGGTCCAAGAGAGGTCTTCCATGATATGGATGCCCAGGAACTTGGTTTTGTTGACCCTATCTACAGCTGTGCCATTGTGGGTGAGCAGGGCTGGTTTTCCTGAAGTCAGTTATCATCTCCTTTGTCTTCACTACATTAAGTCTGCAACAGTCTGTATGGACCAGTGAAAAACAGTGGACCAGTGAAAGGCAGAAAAACTCAATTAAAAGATCTATCCCAAACCAATGGAGTGTCAATTCAAACATGAAGCCTAGTCAGTGTCTCAGTGAAATTGAATGTGATATAACAGGTTTAGTCTATGAAATATTAACAGTAATGAGTCTACTAGCAGCAATCATAGTCAATAGCAATGGTGTTACAACCGAGTAACCTATCAATTAGATTAAATAAAATAGACTTCACTAAACAATAATTGCTGTCCCGATTCAGGTATTGGTAGTGGGCCAATGTAATCCTGGATCATAAAACAGTGAGGAAAAAAGAATGAATCTGATTTATTTGTGTAAAAGTGTAATGCTGCACACACACTACATTGTCATCTTGTTTAAGTGCTTCTATTTAAAACAGCAAATTTTAAAACACAGTAGTCTGAAGCAGCAGACCTCTTTGCCTAAATTCACCCCTCAGAGGAATCCACTCATATATCGACCAGGAAATCAGCAACAAGAATATGAAAAGGACAGTAAAAAAATGCAAACTGGCATGATCCTGCATCTGTGAAAAATCAGTGCCGTAAATTTTGCAAGCAGTGATAATATAAATCCACACCTCTCATAAAAACTTTCGGATGCAGATCATTTTGTTTCTTGGCATCGGCTAACGTGACCGTCAATCAGGGCATAGTGTCTCAAACTTGCACTGCATCCAGTCCGGTTAGCTCTGAAGAGAAAATTAGACAATATAAAAGCACATGGATAATGTTATATGTATTTAATGTTGGTCTAAAATGGCAGTAACTGACTATATGCTGTTTCTTACTTCAGAGAAATGTTTTCTTGACAATAAAGTGTCTAAAAATTGCATTAAAAATAGCTGCAGATAATGTGTTATCTTATTTGTTTATTTATATTAATCATTTATATTTTAAATTATCATCCATTTGATCTTTTCACAAAGCATAGTGCCTCAGCCTGAAGGACAAAAAACTTAAATGCAGTCTGTCAGTATGAAATAAATTTATAGTGATTTAATGGGGCACTGGCTTGAAGTTTCTGAGAAGCTCAAAGCCTTCAGTAGAATTCAGTCTGTACTCCTTATCATAAACAACTGTTGCATGTTTTCATATCTGGGCCATTCCATGGGGGACACATAACAGAAACAGCCACACTCCAAAAGCCGTGTACACTTTTTTCCTTTGCATTTTTGTTGTTCCAATAAACATGAAAGAAAAATTTCATTTACATCCACTATGAGTTTTCAAGGAAATTTGTTACAGCTAAAAACTTAATTAGCTGGCTAACGTATTAACATAAAACATATTAATGTAAATAAGACCAGATCTTGCCCTGCCCAGGGTGAGTCTCTGCCTGCACATTGGTCCTGGGATAGGCTCTGGAGACATGTGACCCTAGTAAGCAATTATAGAAAATGAATGAATGAATTAATTAATTGATTGATAGGACCAGATGTTAAACACATATTAAACTGTTGAAATGGGCGAGATAAAGAATCTAAGCAACACTGACGAGGGTCAAATTGTGATAGCTACACAACTGGGTCAAAACATTTCCAAAGAAGTAGGTCTTGTGGGGTGCTCTTAGTATGCAGTTGTCAGTGCCTACCAAATGTGGTCCAAGGACAGACAAATAGGGAATGGGCAACAGGGTTATGGGTCCTTAAGGCTCACTGATGCACCTGGAAATAAAGGCTATCCAGTCTCACAGAAGTAGTACAGACTGCTGAAAATGCTGGCTAAGATTAAAAGGTTTCAGGACACAGTGAGGTTGTGTATCCACAGAAAAGTCAGAGTGCCTATACTGTTCACCACTGAAGTGCCTGCAATGATCATCAGTGAATACAATTATGTATAGAATTTGTGCTTAGAATTTTACATATAAAAATAGTCCATCCATCCATCCATCCATCCATCCATCCATCCATCCATCCATCCATTTTCTCCCGCTTAACCAGAGGGAAACCCAGTCTGTCCCGAGTCACTTCGTCCAGCTCTTTGAGGGGGATCCCAAGACATTCTCAGGCCAGCTGAGAAACAGTTTTTCCAGTGAGTCCTGAGTCTTCCACGAGGTCTCCTCCTGGTGGGACGTGCCTGGAACACTTCCCCAGGGAGGCGTCCAGGAGGCATCCTAACCAAATGCCCGAACCACCTCATCTGGCTCCTCTCAATGTGGAGGAGCAGCTGCTCTACTCTGAGCTCTTCCTGAATGACTGAGCTTCCCATCCTATCTCTAAGAGAGAGCCCAGGCACTGCTTTTATCCAAAATCTCATTCTTTCAGTCACCACTCACAGCTCGTGACCATAGGTCAGAGTAGAAACGTAGATCGACCAGTAAATCGAGAGCCTAGCCTTTTGGTTCAGCTCTTTCTTTACCACGACAGACCGATGCAGCGCCCACATCATTGCTGATGCTGCACCGATCCGTCAATCTGTCGATCTCCCGCTCCATCCTTCCCTTGCTCATGAACAAGACTCCAAGACAATTAAACTCCTCCTCTTGGGGAAGGATCTCATCCCTGACCCAAAAGAGGACTCCACTCTTTTCTGACTGAGGACCACGATCTTGGATTTGAAGGTGCTGATCCCCATCCCAGATGCTTCACATTCGAGTGCATACTGTTCCAGTGAGAGCTGAAGGTCACACCCTGATGAAACCAAGAGAACCACATCAACTCGATCCTGAGGTCACCAAACTGGACCCCCTCAACACCCTGGCTGCACCTAGAGATTCTGTCCATAAAAGTTATGAACAGAAACGGTGACAAAGGGCAGCCGTGGTGGAGTCCAACCCCCACAGGGAACGACTCAGACTTACTGCCAGCTCTGCGGACCAAGCTCTAGCACCAGTTGTACAGGGACTGAACAGCCAGTATTAAGGTGTCTGGCACCCCCATACTCCCGAAGCACTCCCCAAAGGAGTCCCCGAGGGACACAGTGAAATGTCTTTTCCAGATCCACAAAACACATGTAGACTGGTTGGGCTAACTCCCATGCACCCTCCAGGATCCTGCTAATGGAATAGGGCTGGTCCACAATGCTCCTCCTTAATCTGTGATTCAACTATCCGACGTACCCTCCTCTCCAGCACCCCTGAATAAACCTTCTCAGGCAGGCCTGGGAGTGTTGGAACATTGTTGGAACACACCCTCCGGTCCCCTTTCTTAACCTCAGTCTGTTAATCCAGAAGCACTGCCCCCGATGTCCATGGGCTGTTGCAGATGCATGTCAACCAGGACAGCCCCACAACATCCAAAGACTTGAGGAACTATGGGTGGATCTCATCAACCCCGTGGCCTTGCCGCAAAGGAGCTTTTTCACCACCTCTGCAACTTCAGCCCCGGTGATATGAGAATCCACTCCCAAGTCCCCAGACTCTGCTTCCTCAATCGGAGGCATGTTGGTGGGATTGAGGAGGTCTTTGAAGTATTCCTTTCACAGATCCACAATGTCCCGAGTTGAAGTCAGCAGTGTCCCATCCTTACCATATATAGTGTTGACGCTGCACTGCTTATCCCTCCTGAGACGCCAGATGGTGGACCAAAATTTCCTCAAAGCCGTCCGGAAGTCATTCTCCATGGCCTCTCTGAACTCCTCCCACACCTGAGTTTTTGCCTCAGTGACTGCCAAAGCCGCATTCCGTTTGCCCTGCCGGTACCTGCCAGCTGCCTCCAGACTCCCACAGGCCAAGTTCTGCCAGAGGTCTGAGTTGAAACTCCTTCTGGACGCACTTATGCTTGAACATGGTGTTTGTTATGGACAAACCATGATGAGCACGGAAATCCAATAACAGAACACCACTTGGGTTCCAATCAAGGGGGGCATTCATCCCAATCTGGCACCTTTAATTATCGTTGTCATTGCCCGGTCATCGTTGTCATAGCCCGGTCATCCTTGTCATAGAGCATTGAAGACTCTAAAAAGGGCGGATACTGTGGTGCATAGGCACAAACAACAGTCAGGACCCATCCCCCCACCCAATGGCGAAGGGAGGCTACCCTCTTGTACACTGGGATGAACACCAATGTACACGCACCGAGCTGGGGGCAATGAGTATGCCCACACCTGCTTGATGCCTCTCACCATGGGCAACTCCAGAGTGGAAGAGAGCCCAACCCCGCTTGAAGAGATTGGTTCAAGAGTCCAGACCATGCGTTGAGGTGAGTTCAATCTAGTCGGAGCCTCTCAACCTCGCATACCAGCTCAGGCTCCTTCCCCACCAGAGAGGTGACATACCACATCCCTAGAGCTAGCTGCTACAGCTGAGGATTGGACCACCAAGGTGAGGATTGAACCACCCCGCCTTTGGCTGCCACCCAATTCACACTGCACCCAACCCCCATGGCCCCTCCTACAGGTGGTTAGCCCATCGGGCTTTGCCAGGCCCAAGGGGTATAGAGCCCCACCCCCAGGCCTACCCCAGTGCCGGGCAAGGAAAAACATTTCTTCAAGGTCTTTTAGGGGTCTCTTGAACCGCTCTTCATCTGGTTCCTCACCCAGGACCTGTTTGCCCCAGACAACATAGCTCCTGGGATCATAAGAACACGCAAACACCTCCACCACAATAAGGTGTCGACTCCAGGAGGGGGCATAATCTAATTTTGACCAACCAAAATTATTTGAATCAAACTTATCAAAGATATTCTTAGGACCCAAAGCATTGATTGACTTGTACATGATTAGTAACGCCTTGAAATCAAGTAAGGGGAGTGTTACAATAGTCAACGCTGCAGGAAATAATGGTGTGGAGAAGCTTCTCTAAGACTTTAGCTTTAATGTGGTCACTAAAACTAAGATATACATCCATGATCATGCAAATATTTTTACACAGGTAGACAGGTTAAGTGCTCTAGGTTTCAGGTGAGCACTAAGAATTGATCCTTACACTTTCTATTTCTAATCAAGTGGGGGAGGGCACTTACCAGGAGAAGTAATGGAGCTTAGATACACTATGGAAAGAAGGCAAGTCAGCAGAGACAGAATGTTCTGCTGGTGTCCTGGCATTCATCTGAATGTTACTTTAACACTACTTCAACATTACACCTCTTTGTGGACATGACATTCATAAATGACAGGGTACTGCATCCTGCTACACTACAAAACTATTCAGGAATGGTTTAGGCAACACAACAAAGAGTTCAAGGTGTTAACCTGGCCTCATAATTCCCCAGATCTCAATATTATTTGTAGGATGTGCTAAAAAGTTCACAGAATTAGGCAGGAGGTTTTATTGTGATAACTGATCGTCATCAGAACCTTAGCCACAGAGAAAATGGGATTACCATGAAATGTGTTGATTATTCTTTACCACTTTAATCCATCCTTAAATGGTGACTTCCAAATTAGGGATTCAATTCTAGATGTAAGGCTCTGTTATATTCTATACACAATTAACTTATTCTAGCCCCATCACTTGTATAAATATGTCAACAAAATTCACATGAGAATAATTCACATTAGAACAGGTGAGCATGTAAGTAGATGTGTGGATGTATGTCTTTCTGTGTCATTTGGCTGCTCAGGGAGCCAGCAGTTGTGTTGGCACCTCTGACGGGTGCGTTTCAGATCAGCTGGGTCAGCTTCTGTGATGTGACTGAGAGTGGTGTGACCCCAGTGGCCATCAATCAGCAGTCATGACAGTGAGGGTGGTCGCTACAGCATGACTCCAAGGCCACGTTGCTACTTGCCTCTGTCATGAGCCTCGGCTGGCTCTTGGAGCTATTCGGCCAAGCATTTGACGAGGCCCCCCATGGCCCAGTTAGGCTGGTGATCGCCACAGACTACTGCAGATGGATCTCACTGTGCCCTGAAATGGGTGTTCGGACATATGCAGGTAGGACTGCTGAGCTCCCTCTCCTGTGTTTTGAACTGGTATGAGAGTAGCTCTCCTTGCATGAGCATTCAACTCATCAAATAGTCTGAGGCTCATATCAGTGGGAGCGAACAAGTGTATTGCATTCTTGTGAAGCTGTCACAACGCTGATGTAAAAGAAATGCAGAGGGAGATTATCTGCCAGTATCCCCTCTCTCAGCCCTGCATTTGCAGTAGAACCTGAGCATCATGCCACTCGCTTTCTTTGGGTTCTATATCACTTCTGAGTCGTATAGAGCTTGCCAGATCATCAATCCCACTGACTGCTTGGCAGTTTACAGAAGGTTAGCATGTCATCCACCAGAATGCCAGACTCTGCAGCCACACACCCTGTTAGTCCTCTTTAGTGGGCATCTTGTGCTTTGCACCAGTCCTTCAAATCCTTGAATGTCAGTTCCAAAGACTGATGCCCATAGCCACGCAATCCCTCGCTGAGAACATCAGAGTGCCTCCTGTTGCAGGTGGTCCGTGAACAGTCTTGTCATCTGTCCCATTGCGTTTATATTTCTTCCATAATGGGTGAAGCTGAGCACTGGTGACAAACATGACTATCCTAGATTTTCAGATTATGCTGTCCTTCACATTGCTCATTTCAACCAACTGTTCCAAGTGATCTTCATGCATTAAAACATGTTGTCATCTGTCAAGTGAATAAATTGTGAAGGTTTAAGCCCTAGGTATTACGTTTAGTTGTTGATCTCGACCTTCTTGCATTATGAAGTGCTGAAAATCAAATGCATTATGATTCCCAGGAGTGCAGGCTGCTTTGATGGGGGTCAGGTGACAAATGCGCTTGCCTGCCTTTAGCTTTTAGTCAAGTGATGACACCTGTACACAACACCATAGACAGAGTGCTTGTCAAGTGCCACCACCTGACCCCTCAGAGTCAGCAGATGACCTTGGGAATGCATTCTAAAAGGCACATTCCAAACTAGAGAGAAACATTTTCTGTCCACTTAAATAATCTCTTGAAGTGCATTGTAGAGCTAAAATACATATAAACAGATTCACACCAGTTTACTTAATCTAGAACAATCAATAATGCAACTTAATTTCCTTCTCAAATTGAGGCCATAACACCCGCATACAACATTACTGTACTTGTTATGAATCACTTGATACTAAAATTACCTAAAATTCTGTCCATTTTATACATAAACAATATTGAAATGCTCTGTTGGCAAGAAACATACAGTGTCAGGAACCAGCTGTCCAAAATGTTAATTAACTCTAAAACGTCCATAGGAGAAGATAAATATATGAAATGTCAATATTTTGCAGTTATCAATATCACATATAGACAATGGAGACTGGATAGTGAATTAAAAGGATATATTTGCATAACCCCTAGTTCCTATCACCACCACTGTAAAGAAAGCAGAAATTGTGTGTTTCTCTACAGTGAACCATTTTACAGAAAATAGAGAAATTTTGAAAATCATTGAAAATCCGATTAAAGGCGGTAAACTCTTTAAAACGATAGTATGTACGAACCACTTATTACAGAAACTTTACATTATGTAATGGTCCTTTAAACCTTAAATGGTTGCAAATGTAGTCCAAGAGTGCAATGTGTAGGTTGGACTTTTGCCTTTTGTCACTCTATTGCCCTTTAACCAAATAAAGGAAATACTACTGGCTATGTTGCAACCTAATCACTAAAGGAATAAATTAAAAGCTTTAAAAATATGTTTTTTAAAGTAAATGCTTGTTTAGTCATTATGCTGTTAGTGGGCTGTTGGTTGTGTTTGGCCAGATGGGACACGGAAAGTCTTAACTACCAAATAAGAGGAATATGTGGAATTTAAGAACAAACAAATCCAAGATGATGTTGCTTTCATGACCATTTTACTCTGCAGAACATCAAATATCCTGACTTCAAAAGTCCGACTGAGGTTTGACAGCTCTAGCTATGCATTTCATTGCATTGCTGTCATTGCCAAACTCCTTTGACAAAATGAGGCATTGTGGGCATCTGGCCTGACTGTGTCATCCTAGAGCTGTGAACACGTGAGCGTTTGAGGTCCAGCACTGCAGAGAAAAGGCTCGGCTATTGATCCGAAGAGCTGCTGTGTCTTGCCAGCTTCTGCAAAAATCTGTTGAAGCAGATATCAAAGACATAAAAGACCAGCAATGCCATCTAAACGTTTTTTTCTAAACATTCTGGCTTGTTTTGAGAAAAAGTGTGAAGGATTTACACCATTTTTTTCTCAGTTTTTAAGCGTTTTGAGGTCTGCTTAACAGATTGTTGCTGTGATTTCTGGGAAGACAGAAGGAGGTTTGCATGCTTTCAAATAGAGAAAGAATGAAAAGCTTTTTAAGCTCAGTAGATCAAATTCAAAACGCAATATGATTGGATGACTTGTTTAGGCATTTCTTTACTGACATGTTTTCACGTATGTGAAATATTTTCTGGCAACACTTTAAAACAACCAGATAAAAATAACATATCGTAAACACAATAAAACTTAAAAATATCATCCGTCTAAAAGTGGCTCCTGTAAAAGTTAAGAAACGGACATGAATCTGATACTCCTGCCTTGTACAAGAAAATGGAAAAAATGTTGCAATATAAAATGGGCAGCCTTCCATATAACGTGTTGTTTAGGCACACAGTTTAAACACAGCAAGACAGTGATTTGTGTAATGACTGTCAGAAAAGACGTGAGTGAGTAACGACATTTACACCATATCCCAAAGAGGAGAAAAAGCACTCAATTCTTATTCACATTTTAGAGTGGAAAAAACATCTCCAGAATTAAGGCTGGTTTACCAAGACGAAGTGTTGCAGTACCTTTCTTCTTTTGCTGCTTTATTTGATCAAATATTTCTTTAATCTGTGGCATTACTAAAATCATGTGCAGTTTCATCAGGCTGGGAATGTACTTCTACAGTCTTTACAGAGAAACTGGCTTGTCACTGTTGGTTGGATGATATGTGTGTGTGGGGTGACCTCCTCTCCATGTCCCTGTGTGCATGTGTTTTCACTCCACTATGTCTCAACACTAGGTGCTCATTAATGACTTGATTGACAAGTTAGTATGGTGTACATTACATTGATGAGAATGTTAAAGGCCAGACCGGTGATGCCTTTCGCTGATCACTGCGTCAGCCTTAAGTTATCTAAGATCGGTTTCAAACTCTCCTCCCCGTCGTCAAACTATGTGCTCCGAAGCCAGCTCCGACCTGTGCCATCCAGCATAAGGTAAAATATACATTGGCTCTTCTGTTTCATGACACTTCTAAATGACTTGTAAGACTGTAATTGTAGATGGTACTGCATGGGCTCAATAAGGACGTTTGCGAGAAACTAGATTCCCAAGCATTGTAATAATTGACAGACATTTAGCAGCCTTGTTCCTTACTGATCATCAGCCTATAAACACTTCTCGCCATTTGAGGAGGGATTGAAAGGCACTGTTGTTTCTCACTGGAGCGAGCAAGCGAAGTCTGCCCCACTGACCTGCTGCATACCATGTATCTGAAGGGCTGTGCAGGTATTTCAGCCATGTAGGTGTTTAAATCAAAGCCAAACTAAGCCCTTAGCGAGGGAGGGGTTGTTGTGGGACCCGGTTAGGTGGGGAGGAGTAGTCTTTGAAATATGGTTGGTAGAGAGCCTGTTATCATTTTCTTCTCGGCATCAGACGTCCAGCCTTGGTGTGTCATCAGTTACAGCCCTGAGTTGGCACTGGCTCAAAGGGGATGCTGGGAAATGCAATCCATATGGTGGCACTATAAAGCCTAGCACTGAACGCATCCATAGTCCAAGATCAACTGTGGACGCTTAAAAAAACATCAATTCAGTAACTGCCTCTCCTGTAGCAACCGAAGATTCCTCCAGAGATCAAGGTGACCAGGACTGGTTGCTTCTGAGGGGTATGTTTCTTCGGCTGCAGACCTGTGCTCTGATAATCAGCTAGTTTCAGTGTTTTGTACTTATTGATCACTGTTCATTATTAGTTAGAGTGAATCAGATTAGGTAATCCAAGAAGGAACTTGTTCATAATCTCAAACAATGTATCTGTACATGTTGCTCACGTGTTATTTCTTCAAGGAGGTCCTGCAGGATTTGATATGCGGATTCTGTGCCATGTGATATTCCTGGTTATACTGGGAGACATTTCTTGCCAAATCGTTCGCAATGCCAAGCCGAGTGGTAAACCAGCGAAGAAAGCCAGCAGCACCCAAGCAGCAGAGGTTGCTCCAGATGAGGACTTACACCCTGGACCAGGAGCTGGAGCCAGCTCCAGCAAAGACACGAGCCCTGCAGCTCGCGGAGGGACTCAGCAGGGTGCCTCTACCACCAAGCTGGCTGAAGACATGAAGCTGCACTTCCTTAGGAACACACCAGCCCAGTGCAATGACGGCACCACAGCTGGGTGAGAGCATGAAAGCACCTTCACCTCAAACTTATTATTCAAAGAAAACTGTACTGATTGGAATAATTAGACTATTCTAAACTCAATCAATTGGTAATCAGTGTTATTAATCAACTGGTAATCGGAATTAAAAGTCATCATTTAGTAACTACTATAAATTATAGAGTAACCATTAGAAACTTGTACCTGAGTCCTGTAGTTATAAACCTGAAATAGGACAGTGTTGATATTCTGAGTTTAAGAAATCATGACCTTTTATAAACTGTCCATTAGTCACCGATCATTACTACTCAGTTCACAATGATTCCAATCCTACTGTTGCAGTGCATGTATTGTATTATTAATAATTAACACAGAACTATGGACATTATTTTAATTTCACTGTAAATTGTAACCGGATCTTAGTTTAGTTGAACTGTTTTTGTGTAGTATCAAAAGACAGGAGCCATTATTGTCCTGATATGGCAATGTGCTCTATATGTCATCCAGACATACCCTCTTCTATATTTAATTGTGGTCAACAGGTTTTACCTTAAGGAGTTCAAAGGAAGCAAGAGGTGGCTGATATTTTTGGAGGGTGAGTATTTAAAACAAAGTTAATTCTGTCAAGGAGAGTCAACATGCTTAAATGTGCCGCTCAGTGTTATTTTGACTGGTGATCTTCTTCTTAGACACATGCTCTTTCTGCTTTATTTTGGAGCGAGTCACATCATGGCACTTCACTTGTATTTGCCACCACTAGGCAAGAAAAGCAACCTGCCATGCAACTGGAATAATTCTGCCAAGGAGGGAAAACCTGCTGAGATCCTGTACAATTATGTTTATTCATCTGAACATCTGACTGTACTTTGTACTTATATGTGCTTTACTTATATGTATGCTAAGACTAAAGCAGAGCCCTTCTCTCTTATTCTGGAATGGACCATGCTATTCAGTAAGAACTGGGGTCATTCTTAAGCAGTTTTCTTTTTGTCTGTGCTAAGATTTAATCTCGTTCTGAGAAGGCAGCACACACCGGCCATGCCCAGTGCTGCTCCTTTCACTGCCGCAGGTGGTTCATCCTTTGAAAGCCTGAACAACAGGGGTATTCTAGTCAAACCGGATGTCCGACTAATATTAGTGAATTATTTTTAGGTGGTTGGTGCTGTTACAACAAAGAGACTTGTGATTCCAGACATAAAAATATCCCGCGCCTCATGAGCTCAGCTGACTGGCCACAGACACGCAAAGGTAAGCTGCTGTCGGGCTCTCTCTTAACATCCAGCTCAGGATGCATCTGATGCTGAAAGCTTTGTGCTGTGATCTTTTCTAGGGAGTGGAATTCTCTCTTCACAAGTCGATGAAAATCCACACTGGTATAATGCCAACATAGTGTAAGTCCCATCCTTGCAAAGTGTGAAAGCAAGTAACTGCACGACTCAGCACATCCCTTATTGAATTTTACATGTGACCGTATTTTGTATTCGATTTAAAACCAGGTTTGTTCCGTACTGCTCCAGTGATGTGTGGAGTGGTAATAAGCCAGCAGCAAAGGCCAAACAGGGGAAAGAAACAGGTTATTTTTTTTTATTCCTGTATAATTCAATCACTGAACTGAACACAATCTCAGTCAGAGTGTTTTGTTTTGAAGTGGTTAACTGTAGAGAAACTCACGCACTCTGGTTTCTTCAAGATGGTGGTGATAAAACCAGGGGTTTCAATGTTCAGACCAGTGAAAATACCAGGGAACCCAAATGTGTTATTCTGAGTTTCTGTTTGTTTTGTAATGTGCATGATAAATTAGACGAGGTAGAGGAGAATCCTAAATATACCACTTCTCTTCTGGCACGTATCTCACTTTCTGTGTGTATTTAAAACAAACACAATACTGTACTCTCAAAACTAGCCCTATATAGTCTCAGGTTTCAAGAGGCGTATTCATAGTCTTTAAATTGTTTATATGCCAAATATGTTTCACATTAAAACACTCTGAATGTCTTTTTTACATCTCAGTGATGTAACCTGGAACTAAAAATTGCTCAACTGGATAAAAATGCAATGATATACAGGTCTGGGGACTTCTTTCCTACATTTTTTGGTCTGAATGGTGTATAAAATAGATATGTGCCCATACTTTATAAACATAAGAAGGTATTTGTTAGTACTTTGGAAAGAAAGGAGAAGGTTTGTGTTCACCTATGACAGGCATAACTGCTTTAAAAAATTATGCCATTATTTAGGCTCAGTGTGTGTCTGTTCTGTCTCAGAATACTCCTTCATGGGATCTGTGATCATTCGGGAGATGATCAAAGACCTTGCATCAAAAGGACTAAAACAAGCCAAGGTTGTGATGCTGGCTGGAACCAGGTAAGCAATAGGTCGCGGGCCTTCAAATAATTGGATTCAGGTAGATATAAAAGGGAAAATCAACATCTCAGATCACTCATTATTACATTACAACGATCAAGATGCACATAGATCTTATTACAAGTCTCTGGAAACAATAGCACCAGAGGTTTTAGGTCAGAGGGATGACACCCCATCTCCATGTATGGACCACCCCCCTTGCTGGCACAGTTTGACCATGCCATTGGCTCTATACGTAACACTGGACTGGATATCTATTTTCAGACTATCCTGTTGTCTTCCATAAAGATGTATACCACAGCTTGTGATGTTATGGACAATGACATAATATCTAAAACTGTCCAGCCATGAAGGGAGACAGAGTTCTAAAGATTCTTACAAGGTTAGTGGTGCATTCAGGCAGCCCGATGCAAGTGCCAAAAAAAGAACAGGCATGCAGTTAAATAGAGAAGGCATCAAATCAAAGACAACATCCAATCAGGACTCTGTGTTAGCTGGGGTGTGCTGCAAATCTATTCAGAAATAATAATGGTTCCCTTTTCCCTGCAGTGCTGGGGGAACAGGTGTACTGCTCAACATTGAGAAAGTGGCCAGTCAGCTGGAGCAGCTGGGGGCGGACACACAGGTACGAGGCCTGGTCGATTCTGGATGGTTTCTGGAGAGCAAGCAGCAAAAAAACCCCGACTGTCCAGACAGCGTCTCTTGCTCTCCTGTCGATGCTATTAAAAAAGGCATCCGGTAAGATGTAGTGGTTATGGATTTCTTTCTAAACATTGCACCTAAACAATATCCAATAAGTCTTGGACTGTTTCAAACTAAAAAAGAAAAAACTGAAATATTTTTCAGGTTATGGAATGGAGTTATCCCAGACAAGTGTAAGCAACATTACAAGAGAGGCGAGGAGTGGCAATGCTTTTTTGGACACAAACTGTACAACTTCCTGAGCTGTGAGTTCTTCCACAATCCATTCAGTTCCCAATCTGGTTGTAAGGGTTTCAATGAGAGCATTAGCTACCATAATCTGACAACAACACTCCTAAAAAATTAAGGAGCCAAATGGAACCAAATAGCATTTGAATCCACTTGACTAGCAGACAGAGTCGCACTTAAGTCGCACAAACAAAGACTTGTGTCTTGACTTTAGACTTGCCATCAACGACTTAAGACTTGACTCGGACTCGGATGCTGTGACTTGTGAGTCATAACTCGTAAACCATGTTTATTTCATGGAATTATTTATTTACATCTTGCACTCTTTCCAACGTCAATCCAGAGTTAGTCGAAGTTATCCGAAGACAAAAACCGTTCACTTTGCCCATTACTTCTGAGAGAGGTAAACGATTTTTGGCTAATATCTCCGGGGGCTATTATGGCAAACAAGGGGTCATTGGAAAGGTGTCACCGAGCCCTATCTAACTCTGAAGTTTTTTCATTTTTTAAAAACATTTAGCTCCAAATGTGTGAAAATTGTGTGAAAATGCACCAAATTATGAAAAAATGACATCTCTACATTTCTTAACATTTGAATCCCACATATAGAGTGCAACATTTAGGTTTAACATTTAAATATAGATTTAACTTTTATATATAGATTAAACATTTAGATTAAATATTTAACATTAAATTGAAGATTTAACATTTAGATTCAGATATAACATCTAGATATATATTTAACATTTAGATTTAAGACTTAGTTTTAGATTTAAAGTTAATATTTAACATTTACTCAGCCAGAAAATGTACCAAAATGTAACACTGTTTCGTTGAAACACATTTAGCTTGAAAATAGTGTGAAAATTGCGTTAAATTATTAAAAAATGACACCTCTAAATTTGTTAAGATGTTTTTACTAATGGCACCCCATAGACTTGACTTCAACTTGGTAAATATGACTTGTGAACATAAATATCAGTAAATATCAGGGGCTATTCTGAGATTCTGTATTTTACATTTGGACATGTAAAAAAAGGAAGTGTAAGGTTTGTAACAAAATTGTGGCTTACAACCTACTTTGCGCTGAAAAATATGCCCACCCAAAGAAGTTGTGAGAGGTACAATTTATCCGGCTTAACTTTCTGAGGGAGGCCTTATTCCTTATTTAATATTTAAAATTATGCATTTACAAGCACCGTAGATTTTTTCAGTGCAATTTAAATAAAATATGGAATAACTTTTTGAATAAATTAATTTTGTAATAGTATATAGATTCTATTCCACTTAGAAGTGCCAAATGCATGTAGAACTGTACACATGCAAGTCATTGTGAACATTTAAGCCATTCATTCATTCTTAAATTCATATATGAATGAGGTGGTTTCAATTTTCTCCTGAATATACTTCCATAATTAAGAAACAACCTTTGGATACGTTTAATAAGATGAAACTTAAATCCAAGATTTTCCCAACACTAATGTGCTTAAGCTTTTTAAATAACATTCATGAACACAACCACAACTGTCAAATATGCATAGATCCTTGTTATAGAAGTGAATAAGTTCAAATAATAACCTCAATGACTATAGACCAACTGAAAAAGTCTATGTACTATCTTGCAGCGCCACTGTTTGTGGTACAGTGGCTTTTTGATGAGGAACAGTTGCGTGTCGAGAACATTTACATGGGAGGACAGTCGCTGTCGGAGCAGCAGTGGACCTACATGCAGAACCTGGGAAAAGAGTTGAAAAACTCCCTCAAGGATGTTACGTAAGAACCATGCAGAGACAAAAGCTTATTAGATAAATACAAGAGTGATTCTAGGCCCTACATTCTAATCGTGTTGAAAGCTTGATGCTGTATGTTTTTTTTTTTCAGGGCTGTGTTCGCCCCCTCCTGCCTGTCCCACACATTGATCACCAAAAGGTAAAGACACCCTAGCCCCACACAGTGAGCTCATGCTGCTGTTTTTGAACACTCGTCCATCATGCTGCATTCTGGGTGTCACCAGAATGCCACCTCACACTTTCACACACCTAGCCAGCGGGCCCCTCGCTGGGTCAAGCCACGCAAGGCAGTGAAATGGAGCATGTGGATTTTGTGAGGGTCATAAAGTAACCTCACAATTTCATTTCTGTACCAATGTACATAAATTAAATTGTGAGGTTAGGTTATGATGCTTCATGTGGTTAACTGCCCCATACTCTACCAGCTGAGATACAAGAACATGAGTGAAATACTTTCATGTTGCTACGGTTTCTGGGACAGAACAACCTATTGTACGTTCTTGATCCCTTTCTGATGTGCTTTATACTTCATTCTGTTTCAGTAACTGGATGGATTTCCAAGTGAAGGGCACGTCTTTGTCTCGAGCTCTGCAGTGCTGGGACCGTAGTCTTCAGGAGGCCACCAAGAACAGCAAGACTGCCCTGAAAGGCTGCCCTTTCCACCTGATCGACACCTGTCAGTCGCCTCAGTGCAACCCCACCTGCCCAGCCCTGATTGACCAGGCCACACAGCAAGAGATGACCCTGCTCCAGGTGCTGGCCAGCATGGGACTGGACCTGCAAAAGCTTGGCCTGGACACACGGCGAGACAGTAGCACATCCACTGGCATGATCAGCAATGGTGGCTAATAAAGTTAGCGAACAAAGGAGGAGCAAGTTCTCATTGTCAGAAAAAGAATCACTTTATCCATACTGTAGAGATTGCTAAGTGGCACCCCTACAGCCAGCCAGCATTCTGTTGTGTTCCAAAAGGAATTGAGATGTTTGACAAGTGGGTGTGTATTGGATTTCTGTGCCACCTGCCTGCCCTAACAACCCAGTTTATCCAGTAGGGATTGGGTTCTGGGTCTGGCCTGAGACTCTTGAGTGAAGCATGAGTTATGAGTACACGTAGCTAGTCACAGTTAATCTACAACTAATGCTAGATAACCTACAACTCTTAAACGGCAAGACTAGTTTGAGGGGTCATTTTTATTTAGCCAAAACTGTTTGTTTGACACTTATTTGCACAGGACGTACTTTGCCAACAATGGCAAAGGGTTTGAATGATATTTTCATCTAGATGACTGGATTTAACTCTCCAAACCTTAACAATAATATCAGGAAAATAATTTAAATCTGCATTTCAGACATTTGTGCTGAGTAAAAACAATATGTAGCTCAGACTGTAATATCTGTATAAGGAAAAATAATACATGTACTTCAGCAAACTGCCTCATGCAGTAAGATCTTTCCCAACAGGTTAGAACAACAAGACAGTGATCACTGTGTTTCAGATATACTACTTTATTAACGCTACTCTGTACTCTGCCCATATGTTCTTTGGTACGTGAACAGAACTGGCATGCACAAAACATAAAGGCTTGGCACCTATTTATTATTTTTTGTCATGGCTGAGAAGAGTGAATATCCTTGGAAATCTGCCTATACTGAATATTTACTAACGTATTGAATGTTGTATCCAGACACTCAGATATTTATATATTCCTTAGACACTGTACCTTATACCTAAATATCAACCAAGTGTCTCAGACATGTATACACTGCTGAATATTAATAAAAGTGCAATGGAAAAGTTTTCATGTGTGAAAGGCTTTGAGTACCCACCACAATGTGTTGATATGAAAACGTTTGAAGTCCCCTGGTCATTTTGTTGGTTTTCTATGTGAACACGTTTAATGTAATGAAATAAATCTTTTTTCAGGCCTGTTGAAATACATAAACAGTAGCACAAAAACTGTTCTCTGTAGAGGAAGTGCACTTATGCTTATGTAGGAAATCAACAAGCCAAATGGAACAAAATAAATATGTGAGAAAATGTATCAAATTTACCAAATTTCAAACTTTAGATTAAGCAAAATTTCACAAAATTTGGTAGGTGTCCAAAGAATGTGGAAGCGAAGCAGCATGTCAAATTTTGTGAGGTTTGAACCATTGCGATATAAGATATTGGCTAGTGAAGCTCTAGATTTTTGCATTGACATTATACAGTGGGTTGTCGAGCTTTTGCTTTGTTCCTGACCCACTTTTTAGGGGCACTGGTGCAAAGGGACACACTCCCTTAGAGAGTCAAATCTCTTTTTCCATATCAGAAATGTTGGGCTACAATGACATTAGGTTTCATGTGGATTGGTTATGTCTAATTAAAAGAAAATACTTTTTCCAAACACTAGATAACATCATAGTAATATAATTATAATAGCTTACTTTTAGGTTGATCATTTTATGTGCAATTTAAAGCCCATCTTATGCCAGTCTCCAACAAGCTAGAATTGTTCAGCTGAAGGACTTTTGTTTATTTCAAAAGCTAGATCTCAGCCTATGAGAATGAATTAGCAAAATTTTTAGTTTGTCCCGTGTCCGTGATTTACCTCGGGGCAAGGAGCAGACTGGAGACCAGAATTCCATGCTGTGGTTGTACGTTTGTTAAACAAAACAGAAAACAAAACCTGGCGCAATAGCTACAAGAAACAGGAACCAGATAACAGAAATCAGACTAAGCATAAACGTGAGGAAATGAAGCATATGTGAGGCGCGTGAGGCGATGGACAGATGGTGTGTGTCACACAAAACAGAACTTAAATATATAACATGACTCGAACAGAAACCAATCAGAAAACATAATCACTTTAACTAAACCCAAGACAGGTGAAAACGTGAAACAAGACACAAGCATGCACAAAACACCAAAATAAAAGCCCCAAAAAACAACAAAACAACAGTGGCCTCTACCGGCCACTGGCCGAGCCATTACAAGTATATAAATCTGTAACTCTACTGTGTGGTCTCTAGAACCTACAAATAACATTTTAATTTAGCCATAGATCTAATTTCCTTCTTCAAAAGTCAGTTTTAAAAGGATGACCAGTCAGTGGTAAAAAGTCAGAACAGTCCGTACCTGACTGAGAACTGTTTTGAGGGTTATTCTTTTTCAGAAGCTTTCATGAGAACGATCCTCAGGAGTTTTGTCTCTATAATGAGACTCGAGCTAAAGCACCACATAGGAGTGAAGCTCGGCCGGTTTGTCCCCATTCATATTGCATAAATGTGGTAAACGTGATAACATTCATCGCTTTCAATTCCTCAGAAATGAGCTGATGAGAGATATTAAAACCACCTACTGCATGGCCCAAAAATAACGAGCACTTCTCAAAATGACAAGGAATTTCCACTGTAATTACAAATAGAAAGAATGATGAAAACCTGCAGTCTAGCCCCTTTAACACACTCCTCAGTTAATACTGATAGGAGAATGCATTTAAGGCCTTCGAACTGAAAGCAAATTCACACTTTTAACATGCGGTTGGTAAAAAGGAAGCTGTGCACTGTCTCCTCTTTTTGATTGACTTTCATTTCTCTTTGATCAATGTGCAGAAGTTTCTGTGTAACTTCAGGGACACCTGAGATATGCACTGCTGATAAATACTTCAAGATTACAAAGGTCACGCGGCGTAAAATTCTCCTTGACTTATTCTTTATTACTTCTGTATTCTAATGTTTATGTTTTTATGCCCCAGAAATGAAAACCTATTGACACTTTGTCAAGAGTGCAGAAGACAAACAATGTTTAATTGCGCATAGATGTAAAAAATAACAAATCTGGAAAAATCATTTGAGAACTGGCCTGGCAAAGACAGATTTCTGCAGTGTTTTTAAGAGCACTCAGTGGTCACATGACTCACCTGGAGTGTGGTTAGAGCAGTTCTTCCTGCCTCAGCTCCTTTCCTGCCAACAGTGTATCTTACACACCAACCGCAGATGCACACGTGCAGTCAAGCGCATACCTGTGCACACCCAAAATTAAGGTGGAGAGGAGGGGGGTTTGAAAGATCAAAGGTTAATCTGGTGTTGTTTGTTAGGGCGCCCACCCCATTTGTTCTGTGCCACTGTGAGAAAAGTTTGCAAGTCAGACTTTGATGGTCTATCAGAAAAGGAGCCAAGATAACGGTATCAAAATATGCTTTCCTGCATTCACAAATATATAAATATAAATATAATTAAACATATTCATAAAAAACTGTTGCTTATATTGAGAATTTGGTGTAAAGACATCTCCAAATATCAAGGCAATATCATGCTTTAAGATTTTTTAGCTTTCTTCTACAGCTACTTCAGCAGTCATCCTAACTGAGGTTCATGTGTCTCAGTGTCTCATTTTAGTCTGGGTGTCCAGTATTAGGGTGCCAACAAAACACTATAACTTTTTAAAGGGGAAACTTACATTATATTTACAAACCTCCTCATCCATGGTGACATGCGATGTAACTAATGTAACATTAGTAGTTTTGCCCAGAGCTTCTTAGTTCTTTCCACGGTAGAGAATCAAACCCTGGGCAGCTGGGTGGAGGGCAGCAGTTTTACCTGCCCTGAGATATCGCTTAGAACATGAGCAGCAGGCAGACAAATGGCAGTTTTTTATCATACAGCAATACTTTATATGGAATTTCCCAGGGTTGTTGTTGGCACTCAAGGTGTCAGATGTCATGCTGAGCTTTGTTTGGTATTCCTATGTCACAAAAGTTGTTGTAATTAAAAAAAACAAACATGTTATATAATTCTATGTGTCATGCCCCATGAAATACAAAAAAGCTTTCATTTAGGTCTTAGAAACAGAAAAAACATGAGATCTTTGAACCCGGGAGAACAGAATATGTTCTGCCTACATGTGAATGGGAAAAACCTGCAGAGGGAGGTGGGCACAGAGTGTGGCCAGGCAGTGGCATGCCAAGCCAAATACAAACTACTTAGAACATACACTACCGGTCAAAAGTTTTAGAACACCCCATGTTTTCTGTTTGTTTGTATTGAAATTTAAGTGTCTCAATGTTCATTCAGCAGAAATTTCTTCCCAACTCTGCAGCAGGAGTTCCCATAAGTGTGCAGCTCTTATA
>JBBPCW010000106.1:1850988-1861196 GCA_037974425.1 Phenacogrammus interruptus | reverse complement strand
GTAGAGTTGCACCGAGCCGAGCTGGTAGATTATAGATAAAAGATTCCCATTCCCCTGCCATTCTGTGATCGGCAATGATCGGCAATCGGCAGATCATGATCTTGGTGATCGGTAATCGGCGATCGGCCCCAAAAATGCTGATCGGAGCATCTCTAATAAAAACACATGCAAGTCTATTGCAAATCAAATATTACTCATAATTCAAAAAGTTGAAGTGACTGAAAAAACAAATGCTGCATTCATTTAAAGCGTCAAGGCACAGGGGTGGCCAAATGTCTCAGGCCACAATGAAAACTGAAAACGTTAAGGCCTTTAGTGAAAAGAATGAAACTGAAATTTTCGTTTAAAGTGTGTATTCTCAGGTGGTCTGTTTATCAGAAGCTTCTGCACAAACTTGTGGATTTTGACTCACACTGTTATTAAATAAAAACTGGAATATGGGAATTGTGGAATTCATGCAAATATATCAAGCATTCTAGTTTTCGCGAGCTGCAAGGCAAAGATTTTAAAGTACAATGCTTTTCACAAGAGGTCCCAGATGTTTAGCCACCATTGCAGAAAGTAAGAGTAAATTGGCTAAATGAAAATGTTTTCTACCTGTTTTCTATCTTAAGAGTTAAGGTGCTGCGTAAATCGAGTAGTCTCTCCCATGTCTGCCTGGATCAGTCATAAACATTACAACATTTACCTGTGGTAAAATTATATTACCCCACCTCACCGTGTTAAACCACTCCCATCTCATTAGGACTTTGAATACAGATAAAACAAACAATTAAGATAGAACAAAGCAAACCTGAAACAAAACTATGTGTATATTTGTATAGTGTATCTGGATGATGCATCTGATGACATTAATTCTGCTGGTTTTGGTGTTTTGTCTTCAGCAATATCTGGATCTTTTGGAGGCTCATGTTCCTGAGAGTCCATGCGATCCCCTTCTGAAAGCTGTGGCTGACTGTCTCCCTTGCCAGCTGCCTGAGCCACCGGAAGACGGTGCCGGAATGGCTACAGTTTGTGGCCCTAATGCACTTATACACACACACTCTGGCTCTGCTGAGGTTATGCTAACCCACACATACCCAAATTCTGAAACTAGTGAAGTAACCCAACCAATACAAGAAATACCAACTGAACTCGAGCAAACGCTTCACAGTCCAGAAGACCTCACAGAATCCTTCCTGGACACAATTATGTGTGCAAGTTCTAATAACCATAACCAGTCATGTTTAACAGCAGTGCCGGAACGCTTGCTATGTCAGCAGGAGGTCATGCAGAAGAGCTCCTCATGCACAGACAACACAACTTTGTTCAGCTTTGAAAGCTCTAGAGAATCCACAGACCCGGACATGTCCCTATATGGAGATGACCCAATCAACACCAGCCAATCAGAGGCTGAAGTCAGTGGGTGTGTCCAGTCAGATCACTCAGAGCTGTTTGATTTGTCCCTCCTTTCAGAGGCAGTGGATCTGCAGCCACCGTTTTTTCCATCACCTGAAACAGAAACCAACTCACTACACTTAACACAGGACGATTCACTCACAGAAGTGCTTTCTGACCAATCGGAGGACTCCGCTGAGCCAGCTGTTCCCACTGGGCCCTCGTCTGAAGAAGTCTCACCAGCGCAGGAAAGTCACCGCAGCTGGAGTGTGTGTCGTGACCAACAGCGCGCGAGGACCTTAAGCCTCCCAATCAGTGTGGAGGACATCATCAGCATGTCTGTGGACGCCTTTAACGAGGCCATCAGCACTTACGAGCTGAGTGACGCTCAGCTCAGCCTCATGAGGGACATCCGCAGGCGCGGCAAGAACAAGATGGCTGCTCAGACCTGCCGCAAAAGGAAGCTGGACGGCCTGGTGGACCTGGAGGCTGAGGTGGAGGCGCTGCAGGAGGAGAGCAAGCGAAGGCTGCTGGAGAGAGAGAGGAATACCAGGGCCCTGCATGAGACCAGAGAAAAACTCAGCAAGCTGTACAAGGAGCTGTTCTCTCAGCTGAGGGACGAGCACGGCAATCCTTACAGGCCAGAAGAATACACACTGCAGTACAGCACCGACGGACGAGTCTTCCTTCTGCCCTCCACGCCACACGAGAACAAACGCACATCAGAACATGCAACAAAGCCACACTAATGGGAGGACCTTTCTGTTGCCTCCTAACTGCATCTGGACATGAATATATACACATGCTTTCACACTTACCTCGTTTGGTCTAAACCTTTAGGCTTTCAGTTTGGCCTGTACCAAACTAGGTGTGAAACATGCCTCGGAATAAAGGACTAAATTTGTTCCAACTGTAGGGTTTGGTCTCAGTCTGAATTAAAATGAAGCATAGTTTGGCTCATTTACAGCGTGAAAACATTTTTTGAATGGTTCTGTTGTCAAGGATGTAAAATGAGCCTCGGTAGTACACGGGGTGAGGAGGAGACAATGCATGAAATTAATTCTCTCACCAGAGAATTCAAAATGACCAAGGATTTGGCCCTTAAAATGTACAAGAAGGGAGTTGCCAAACAGCCCTCTTTCTGCGTTACCTATACAGAGTCAGAAGACCCGTGCAGGTTTACTGGTTGTTTTGTGTAGTAAATAAAATAGCTGTATTTGAGTTGGGACCCTTCGTGACCACTGGTTCCAGTCACCATCTCTGTAAATAAACCTGAGTCGGGACATTTCTCTGCAATTAATAAGACCCCTTTGCTTGACACTGTGTTCATCTTGTTCCTTATTTCAAAGCTTGACTTTTGCTTTAAAATGAATTCCACCCAAGTTCTCCTGCGTGGAATTTATTCCTGGGAGGAATCCTGGGCCATTTTGTTGTCTCCCTTCCCCATTTCTTTCACTGCAGCCATAGGTTGAAGGTGTGGTCCGCACTAGTGAGCTTATTGATGTAACTAAACCATTAGCTTACATTAGAGCACCAGCTTGATTGGGCCACAGCACTGTCAAATAAAGTAACTTATGTTGATGCTGTTTCACTGAAAGTTATTTTTGAATGGAAAGTGCATTCATTTTGGCCCCATTTTATATCAAATGTCCTTAATAACCTTGTAGTTGCACATTAACAATATATGTAACAATATCTAAGCTTCACTACTGTAGTCGAGCTCTAACAGTGAATACATCACCCACAGCTAAAGTGTACACATTTTACCACACATGCAACTGATATAAAGTGGAACCTTATTTGTTGCATTGGTGTCCATGAGGTCCACGTTTTATTTAGATCAGACTACGATACAGCACCTCTGTACTGCCACGTATCCCACACATGTACAAACACACACAAACACACCTGTGCAATCACTCAAGATAATACACACACACAAACCAGCACAGCGTGGCTCAGCATAGATGTCCCTGCACACACACGCACACATACACTTATCACAGGCTTGATTAGCCCACCTATTACCATGCTGAACACAACAGATGACAACTCCTATAAGCCCCGTACAAGCTCTAAAGCTATTACATGCAGATAGTAGAGTTCATGTAGCTGCTTGTGTGAGGAGGATTATAACCCTCTTTCTCGCACGCACATCCACACCAACAGTGTGCGCAAATAAACAATGTGCACTCTCCCCCTCTGTACACTCAGGGCCAGATAAAAACACACAATGGCTTACACAGACACACCCCTTTAAACATACAAAGAGAAAGAATGCACTTAACAGCAGTGTATAACATAACACTGTAGTAGTAGCCAAGGGTGTGTGCGAGCGTGGGATCGAGCCAGGACAGGGGAGGTCAGAGGGAGTGGCTGGAGAACGACTGATTCTGCATATCTTTCGTCACTCCCTTTTCACCTGTTTGGCTTTTCCTTAAAGGACGGGGTTGTAGTGCACCTTTGTCCTGCAACTCAAGACTTCATTGAATATTCCTTTTGATCCAAAGACTTATACCTGAAGTGGTGACCAAAGGTCTGAGAGCGCTGCTGAAAATACTTCTACTCTGAATTACATTCTAATTGAATACAAACAATTGGTCAAACAAAAAGTAGAATCTTAAATATTTGCAGGAATTCCAGCATTCTCCTAAAGCTCTGATGCCAGCGTGACTGAAAATATACAATTTTTTTTGCAAAGCTTCTGACAAGATCCACCTGAGAGGCATCTAAGTACACCAGTGAAAATTATTTTTGTTCAAAGGCCTTAACGTGGTCAGCGTCTCAGATTTCCTTACATTTAAACAGTGACCCAGAAATGGATCAGCAACAGGAACACTTTCTCTTTTATTAGATGTAAATTTGTCAAAATCTCCGTTGTTGAAATCCCCAAGAGGTGCTTTTCTGCAATTACATGGTCTCAGTATATTTGTATTTTCTTCAGTTCTCTTCTTAAAGCTGTTTAAAAGCATACCAAGAGTGTCAGAACTGCTTCAAGGAAAACGGGGCGCCTGCTTTCTGAAAGAATCTGTGATTTTTGTGGTAACTGCATTAATTCTGAATGTGTTTTTATATACTGTGAGGTCCAAACATCACTGTAAATACTTCAATATTTGATACACATTTAATAAAATTATTCACGTTATTTTATAAATACGTTTTCATTACAAATTTTATTCACGGTTTGAGTAGAATATCCTGCAGTTCTTGGTCTGTCCCTCTTTTGCCTTAATAATAGTGTGAGCTGGAGCAGCCATGGCCTCCACACGTTTGTGAAGAAGCGTCCAATGAGCAGATCAGATCCATCTGAGAGTCGTATGAGGTGAAAAGATTAAAAAAGGCCTTAACACGTCCATGTTGTGCTTAAATTTAAAAAGTGTTTTAAAATAATGCAGAATACTTAATTCTACTCTTTATATGTGCTCTGAGACCTTTGGACCCCACTGTTGAGTTTAGAAATATACTATTACTCTTAAAGGTGGGAAATTATTTATTACATACAATATTACAGCTGATTTATATCTGCTTTCTTTTTCTTCTGATTTTTAACAATAAAAATTGAGAATGAAATGGCTTTGAGTTAATGTATTAAAGTAACGTGTGCATGTGTTGATACGAATCAGACAGTGCAAGTCTAACAGCTGCAAGTAAGAGGCCAAATCCAGCTAAAAATACCTTTATACTGAAACCAAGTGAAAGCTGTTAAATTTTACATAAACCAACAGCTTGTACATGAAAGGAGTAAAAGGACCATGAACAAGAAGGTACCTGGCAGAAGCAAATCTGCCCTCTACTGGATTCCCAACAACTATTACTACAGCCATTACCAGATTAACCCAAGGAGCAAATGGATTTGCGGTGGAAAGTGTAATTTAGACTGGCAGCCCAAAATTCATCATATATAATGTGTTAAATAATAACAGTGAATGGCAAATATTGTGGAATCTGAAGTTTATTTTTTCTTGTAGGCACTTCCATGTACATCGTATTAAACCAGAGAGATCACCACAGTGGAAAAAAATACACCTAATGAATATTTCGTTTTCTATACTCTACTGTTTTTAGCAGGCAGACTTTTTTATGGCATTGCGATCAGGCAAAAGAACAGGTTGGAGCAGTGCTGGAATAATGCGGAACATTGGTTGAGCCTGAGTGATGGTACCACGTCCTTCCTTCCACTCATCAGTGGGCAGTGTATATAATACT
The DNA here is from genome assembly GCA_037974425.1 of Phenacogrammus interruptus. Taxonomy (NCBI): domain Eukaryota; kingdom Metazoa; phylum Chordata; class Actinopteri; order Characiformes; family Alestidae; genus Phenacogrammus; species Phenacogrammus interruptus. The sequence goes on along the minus strand of JBBPCW010000106.1, from coordinate 1,855,613 downwards.
CTTCTGTAATGTTAAGAAAGCCGTTCATCATGATTTGATGCCCTTGTGCACTTTCTCGTGTTACTTCAGTGGAAAGATTCAGTGGAGAGAGGGAGGTTACTCAGGCTTGGAAGCAGTGCCTCAGATAAGGGAGGGGCCTTTTGAGAGGTGTGTGGCTCCTGACTGGCTGTCTCTGTCCTGGTCCTCGAAATAAGTCTGTTCGATTCGCCGGCAGAAGGAGAGAAGGTTGCTGTAGGACTTGATCTTCTCACCGAGTTCATCGCTGGTCAGACGTGTGGTCAGGATTGTGAAGAGATGACCAAACACCAGGGCGTCCAGCTCAGTTGGCCTTTAAGCATTCCCAAGAAACGTATGCATTAGAATTCATAGTGCATTATGCTCCAAGCTTACACTGATAATTAAAACCCCTAACAGGAGAAGTGAAGAACATGTTCTCTCATTACAATCGCACCTGTCATGAGGTGGGGTATATTAGGTAGCAAGTGAACGGTCAGTGATTTTGACACAGGAAAGATTGGCAAGTAACTGGGTCAGAGTATCTCTACTATGCTTCTTGTTATACACCAATTAAAACCTATCACAAGTAGTCCAAGGAGGGACCACCTGTGAACCATGGAGGCATAAGGCTCAATAAATCATGAGGGAAGAGAATCCTAGCCCTTGTGCTTCAGCACAAACAGGGGTTATGTTCCAAGAGCACCAGTGTATAAAAATGCCTATTTTTATAGTGCAAACCCTAAATATGCCTCCAAACAGGCTCCCAGAACACTTTAATGTCACTCTAAACTCTGTTTTAATGCATTAACCTTTACAAAATTTAAAGGTAAATCTCATATTCACCTCTTTTAATTTAAATTCTCCCGCTGAGATATACAACTCGGTTGCGGGACAAAAGTTTTGGGACAACGTAGCGAGGTGATCAGGTCCCCTTGTATGAAAACATCCTGAAAAATATATATATTTATTGCAACAAAAAAGCAAAAAATGTGGAAGATATTTGCAGTTTCCGCATTATTGTGGGGATTTCGGTTCTCAAAAAAAAATCTGCGACCCAAGATGGGCGTAAAACTGGAGGGTTACTTTACACCTCTTCACGGCAACCGTATTCCTTTTTGACTGTGGCTTTTTCAGCAGGACAATGCTGCCACGCTACAAAAACTACTCAGGAATGATTTGAGGCATATGAGTTCAAGTCTTGGACTCCAAATTTGCCAGATCTCAATCCAGTTGAACGTCTGTGTGTAGTCTGACCTACAGAGGCTCAACAGAACTCAAAGGATCTGCTGCCAACATCTTGGTGCCATATAACACAGCACATGTCCTGAGGTATTGTCAGAGCTGTTTGGTGACAGTAAGGGGCCTAAACAATATTAGGCAGGTGGTTTAATTGTATGGCTGATGTGTGTATATATTAAATTAGCTCTGGATTCTCTAGTCCTTAAAGAGCCACAATTTTGATAATATCTGTGTTCAGATAAATCTGGATTCAGATTATTTGTTAATTAATCAATTGTGTTTATGACTTACTGCTTATTGAAGAAGTAGGGTTGGGTCCCAAGTCTCTGGGACAGAGCCTGACAACACTGACTAACATCCTCATACACCTGAGACAAGAGAAAACACAATTCATATCAACACGAGGAAACCTTTCAATTCAAATTTAACATGCATCTACACACAACGCAGGCCTCCATGCAGACATACCTGTTCAAGAGTCTTTCCTGCCCAACCAATAGCGTTCATTTTCCGACGGACCTCCCACTGCTTCTGATAGGCCAGGATGTGGTTAAGAGGCCAAGAATACGGACTACTGTAACGTGGCCTTGTGATCTAAAACAATACAAAGATATCTATGAAGATACGCGTCTCATACTGCAAAAAATGTGATGACACCATAATGACAAATTAATTTTCAAAATCAAAACATTCATTTCTGTGTATATGACCCTCTATTTAGCATTTAATGCACAGTTTAAAAAAGGGTTCGAGAGACGCCACAAGAAAGGCATCTTTGGAAAGGGATGCCAGTGAGTAAAATAATTCAAATGTATAAAGGGCCTTTAAATGAAAGGGTTTTCTTAGAACCGATACATTATGAAGATGCTCATTAAATGTAAAAATAAAAGACTGATTCCATAAAGTACAAGTTCCCATCCCAGGTTGTAGAACTCCTCCACCGACACATCTTAGTGTCACACCTCAGAACCCAGAACAGACTTTTAAATTAGCTGATTATTTGGATCTGGTGTGTTGGACGTATGCTGTAATAAAACTATACACAGAAACATCCTTTAGAAAACCAAAACAGGTCCTCTATGGCCGCGCACAAGGAAGCCTTCCTATTTTAAAAGTGTCTGAGAACAACATACCTCTGATGCTGTGGTCTCATCACACCACTGAATATACAACTTAGGAGGAAAAAACAAACAGTTATTAATTCATTATAGTTGATATGAGGAGAAATCACTTCTGCAATTGTCTACAGGACAAAACCTCAGTCAACATAACGAATACTACAGCATAAAAACCAGCGCTGATAAAAGGTCATACCTCTGCTGTGAGCAGCATGTTGTTCACTAGCTCCATATAGGCCTTCATCTCTGCTCTCTGAACATCATCTAAGCCGTCACTCAAAGAGTGGCCCTACAGAAATGGCCACCAAGATGCAAAAAATTAAAAAGAGCAAATATTTCATCAAATGTTTATTTCAGAATCTGGAAATAGACAGAAGGAAAAATATAACAGAAAATTATACAGAAGCCTTAATAAATAAATGAAATGTCAGACATCTTAGCGTTTAGTGTGTACACGTTTCACCTTTATGACATTCTGTAGCTTTTCTTGCTTTAAATTTTTCTGTAAAAATCCACAGATATGTTTTTTTCTGCTTTTTGTGTTGGAAATAATCTGCATTTTGCTTCTTAAACCAAATTACTATTTTCTCCTCATCAGTCCATCACACCATCTGCCACATCTCAGATGTCCAGTTTGGGTGTTCTAATAAAAACATTGTTCTTTAATTTTCCTTCTCTCTGTAGCTGCTTCCTAAACAGCTACATGTTATTTTATACCCACAGTGTTGCGTCTTCTCCCATTTTCTCTCTAATCTTCTAGTAATTGTTTTTGCTTAGAATTGCCTTACGCAAGATGATCTAATCTTCTCAAAAGTATTTCATTAGTTGTTTCTGATGAACGCAAAAGAGACCTGAGGGGTATGTGGGTAAACTGTTTGTGTCAATGTGTGAAAATAAAAAGTGACACATTTGATAAATGTTATGTTTTGAGGCTTTTATGAAATTTTCTATTAAATATATTTCCTGCTTTGTCCTTGTACCTAATGCTCATTTAAATGCAATTACATACCTTCGCTTTTGTGAACTGCACTATCGGCCCCAACTCCGAAACAACCTGATTACCAACGTGGATGAAAGGAACTTTCCCTAAAACAGGAATAAAAAGCGACAGAAATGGCAGGTGCTCAGACATCCAATCCACCCCAAGCTGGCTGCACAACTCTTGTGTGTGCAAACATTAGAGTCACTGTTTAAAGTTACATTTATTAATGGACTCCAATCTACTCAAAATAAACTCCAGTGCACTCTAAAGACTGGCAGCATGAAAAAAGGACTACCCTGTTACCTGATGGTGACATGTACTCAGCATTCGCACGGCAACGAACTCGCACTGGCAGGCTGCACATCCTTAGGTATGCCTGAGAGACAGAGAACCATGTCTTCATATTCATGTAATAACTTCTTGAAAATAACTTAATAAACTTGGGTTACTGAATGAACTTAACATGAATATGAGTGTGTGTGTTTCTAATTGTCATTCACCTGTACAGCTAAGGAGGATGCACAATCAGACAGGAGGATTTGATCCTCTGAGGGAAGAAAGAGAACACGTTGGTTTGGCTTATACAGTTTAGGAACTAAATGCTGTATCAAATGTGTGTCTAATATTAGTACACGACCTACCTCTCAAAGGCTGATAGAGTGTGGCATTTTCAGGCCATGGCTCAGCAGCTGTGAAAGAGATTTTACATCATGAAGCTCCTTTACAATATTACCCTCTGATTACCCTTTAATGATCCCTCTGGATTTCATCTAGACAGAAAAAGTCCTAAAAGAACAGCAGCAGCGCTCAACTAATTTTACATAAAATTTAATTTCATAAAATGAAATTAAAGTGTTTTGGGGGCATGTGTGGGGGCATATTCAGGGTTTAGACCAGGGTTCTTGAACTCCAGTCCTGGAGGGCCGTGGTCCAGTATGTTTTGGGGATATCCCTGCTCAGAAACATCTGGTTCACCTCGCCAATTAATTGTCTGGTTTAGTGAATGGGTTTGAGGAGAACCACCATCAGACTGGGCAAACAAATACAATATTTATATACTTAAATATATATTTAGAAACGTATATATAAGCAATACATCCTTAACAGCACAAAGTCTTGCAACCAAGCAAATGTCAAAATGTAACAATGTCAGATACAATTAAACCACCAAACAATCAATCTAACTGAAAAGAGAGCTGCTGGCAGTAAGAACGGGTGAAAATGAAAAGGTCTCGTGGTTGATGGTTCAGGTGCACTGCAAGGCTAACACGAGCTAACTGACTGTTCTC
>JBBPCW010000106.1:1831795-1847935 GCA_037974425.1 Phenacogrammus interruptus | reverse complement strand
CTAATACAACTACTACTACAACTAATACTACTACTACTACTACCACTACTACTACTACTACTACTACTACTAATAATAATAATAATAATAATAATAACAACGAGAGTGAATTTAAAAAGCGTATTAAACACCAAGAGAGAGTTCAGCACCATGAGAGTGGGATCTGCAAATTATTATTTCAAATCGCTTACAATAAGAATAAGAATACAAATATTGTAATCATCATCATCATCCTCATCATCATCATCATCATCATCATTATCATCACCATCATATTCATAAAAATGTAGTGAAAGAATTGAACACTATAAAAATGTATTAAACACCATACGAGAGAGTTCGACACCATAAGAGGGATCAGCATTTTTTTTTATGTTGAAGCACTCATAAAAATAATGATATTAATAACAATAATAATAACATCAACAGCAAAACAGCAACAACAATAATCATAATAATACATTTAGTATAAACCTTATAAATTCATAACACTATTATTAAATATATGACAATATTATTAACGAAACAAACCAGATTGCTATATTTAAGGGTTAAATGAGGGAGGCGGGAAAAATAGACCGAGAACCGCCGGCTTATTAAGCGCAGGCGGACTTTTATTTTGATGACTTTCCCTTAGACAGACCCCCACCCTGACTCACTGTGTTCATTTGCTCATTTCACACTCGCACTCGGCTCCAGCGAGGTGGTCCTGTTGGGTAAGAAATTTATACTCTTATTATTTTTCTGTGACACTCCGGGAGATGTCTGCTTAAAGTATTTTGTTAATTGCTTTAGTCGAAACGGTTTAGGGGCGTGTATACAAGTAACTTTATCAGGGTTATAATGTCTGCCCGGGTGTCCAGTAGGAGCTGGCCTGCAAGATGTTTAATAGAGATACATACAGTGTATGGACAAAAGTATTGGGACACATCTGTTTTCCAGGGTTTAGGCCTCTTACTTCAGGTAATAGGCAAGCTTAATGCTTCATCATACCAAGACATTCTGGACAACGCCATGCTTCCAACTTTGCAGACACAGTTTGGGGAGGAACCCTTTCTGTTCCAGCAAGACTGTGCCCCAGTGCACAAAGCGAGCTACATAAAGACATGGTTGGATGAGTTAGGTGAGGAAGAACTTGACTGGCCCACACAGAGCCCTGACCTCAACCACATCCAACACTTTTGGGATGAACTGGAACGCAGATTTTCCAACATCAGCGTCTGACCTCATAAATGCTCTACAGATGAATGGGCTCAAATTCCTAAAGAAACACACCAAAACATTGTGGAAATCCTTCCAAGAAGAGTGGAAATTGCAAAGAGGAACCAAACCCTCAAGTCTGAATTTGAATGTAGTGTTAGTAAAGTCCCCGTTGGTGTAATAGTCAGGTGTCCCAATACTTTTCTCCGTACAGGTTACTTGGTAGTGGTTTGGGTAAATCACACTCTTTGTGTCTGTGTGTCAGAATTTGTTTATTTAGCATTGTAGCCCCCTTATCTGGACCTGTGCCCCTTCCCGCTCTTTATTGTCTTCAGCAGGTACACTGAGGGCTTAGGGGGGGATTTTATGAATATGAAGAATATCAACCCTCAGGTTCAAATGTACTAATATTCTTTATGCTTTGGGTCAGTTTGATCCCAGAAATGTAAACCCCTTGAAAATAATTGACATTAAAATTGCAAACCCAACATGTATGGTATAACACCATGGCCTGGGAAATAGTTCTGGTGGAAAATGTGTTTTCAGTAACCGATTCTCATACTAGTAGAGGTAATGTAATGAGCTTAAAGCGGAGTGAAGTTTTTTAAAGATTATAAAATGTCATTTTACGGTTCCCTCATTATCATCCATAAATGTGTGTGCAATGTTGATATTTCTTTTATAAAACAGCTCAAAAAGGAAAGGGACAATTCAACCCCAAAGAACACCAGAGTGTACAGAATGTGTACAGGACATTGGAAACACGTCATGTTCATTTTGCGATTACCATGTTTTCTTATATTTGGAAAAGTAATTTAATATGTAACCAAAAACCTCAGTTATTCATTTAGATGTTAAATGTGGAATGGAGTTGAACTGACCCCAAACATAATGGAAGAATGAAAACTAGACTTGAACATGATGCAGTCACATCTCCCATGTTCTCAGATCTTTTGCTGTTGTTGTGCAGGTGTGAACAAACACTATGGGGGCCCTGATTTCACGGTGGAAGGTAGGAACTCTGAACTATTTTATCACCAAGCTTTATGATATTTGGAAGAATTAGTCATGGTAAACACTGCTTATTTAACCAGTTTTATCTCTCCCAGGCCAAGCCCTCCACAGTGGAGCTCCTGGAGGATCTGGATAAGGTAGTGTTCATGGGTTTCTGCAGGTTCTGCTCTGCTGACCTTCCCATTTCCATTACAGGCTAATTATGTCTGTATTATGTAATACATGCCTGTTTACACATCTTGGATTGGTTTCCACTGTCCACACTTCAAGTTTTCTCTGCTTTTCCACTGCTCTGTCTGGCTGCTGTTCATATGCTGCAATATATTTACTGTGGAAGTCAGATGTCGGAAGAAGGGAATTAGATCACACACCTGAGTTGACAAATACAAATCGGTTGGCTGTTGTTAGCATTACCAGTTGAAAGAATGCATTATGTGGTATTTTGCGCCTGCAAGCACTGTAGCAGCATGTCCACAGATAGAAGTTGGACAGTGCTGTGTCTACAACTTTTATGAATAAAATTAGAGTGCTAATAAACAGCATTTGCTTTCTGCTGCTGTTGATGCACGGAGCAGCCGTCTTGGATTTTGAGGCTGGGGTTGATGAAATTCCTATGACTTTCGGATTAGGAAATTCGATTTCTGGGAGCAGTTAAATTCCTACCATGATCTCAAATTCTCAGACTTTTCCAGTATATATTTAAAAGATGTGGACTTCTAGTTTCTATTGACTCGGTTGTGAACATTTCTGACTTTGTTAGCTCAATAAGAAAAGAAAATGAGTTCTTAGAGGCTATAAATTCTAACTGTTGCTTGATTATTTGTATGTAATTGCATAATTACATAGTTGCATGCGGATTTACGTTTACGTTTGATTTGCATTCTGTAATGACATGCTTTTTCAAGGTCAAAAATGGCACAAAGATGTGAAGGATGGGTTTCCTTCTGTGGACTTCTAGTTTCTATTGACTCTGTTGTGAACATTTCTGACTTTGTTAGCTCAATAATGGAACATTTCATACCAATCCCATACTGTATGGTTTGGTTTGTATTTACACTTTCAGTGGAGAAATTTAATTCGCTTGCTTATTAGATAACGTAACCTTCTGCGTGTTTGTAGGAAATTAAAGACCTTGAAGAATTCCGTGCGAAGAACCAGCGTCTACAGAAGTTATGGGTGGGCCGTCTGCTCTTCTACTCTGCTGCCATCTACCTGCTAACCTGTGTGTGTGTCTATTACCTTTACCTGCCAGAACAGTGGACCACCCGCCTCATCACTGCACTGCCCCTGATTGCCTTCCCGGCACTGTAAGCTTCTCACTCCTTCCCTCTCATGCTGAAACAGAGTTTAACCCATGGGTCAGTCTTGAAGAGTCACAGCACTGCACAGTTTAGTGTGTATGTCTGTTTACTCGCTGATCAGTTTGTCTACTTTTTTGTCTACTCATGTTATCTATTAATATCTTGCTATTGCTCAGCCGTATTTACAGGTACATGAGCACTTTCATGAGTATTATTGTTATTAATGTTTTGGATCTCATTAATTTTGTAATATTCCTCTATTCATAGGGTCTGGTTTGCACGCAAGCTGCTTATCTTCCTCTTTTCGAAACGGACAGAACGAAACAGTGAGTTTTTGCTGGTTCCTCGGGGGACTGTTTTAATGAGTCTGATCAACAACTGACTGAGGGAATGTTTTGATATGAGAAATGGAAAAGTCATGAATCAAAGAAGTCCAGTTAACTATCCAAAGCCTAAATATTTTCAAAAGAAAATGAGTTCTTAGAGGCTGTAAATTCTAACTGTTGCTTGATTATTTGTATGTAATTACATAATTACATAGTTGCATGCGGATTTACGTTTACGTTTGATTTGCATTCTGTAATGACGGGCTTTTTCAAGGTCAAAAATGGCACAAAGATGTGAAGGATGGGTTTCCTTCTGCCAAACAGAGCTATACACACAATCATTTTCAGTCATATTCAAATAGCTGGTGAAGCTGTAGCTCTTTTTTGCAGCTTACTGACAAAACGTGTATCTGTATTTTGTTTCAGATGACAAATTAGAGGATTTGAAGGCAGATAAAAGAAAAATAGTAAGTGTTTTGTCTGTGGGGCTGTATTGGTCCTCAGTAGAATGGTTCATTTTAAATCTGATCTGTATAATGTGGTGTAAATAAATAGCAATTTATTAATATGTCTGTCTTTTCAGCTTGAAGAGGTGATGGAAACTGAGACCTACAAAAATGCCAAACTGATTCTGGAGAGATTTGACCCTGAATCAAAGAAGAAAGTGGTGTGTCTACTTTTCCTTTCACTTTTTTTCTTTTTACTTACATGAAATTAATGTTGGCAGTTTACATACACCAGTCGGCTACAACATCAAAACCACTGCCAGGTGAAGTAAATAACACGGATTATTTTATCACAGTAGCACTGGTGGGATATATTAGTGAGTTTTAGAAGCAGGAATAAACAGGCGAGCGTTAGCATCTGAGCATTTTTAAAAAGAAGCACATTGTGACGGCTAGATGACTGAGTCTGTCCCAGGAAAACTGGGGAACTGGGTCATGGGCACCTAAGGCTTTCTGATGTGCATGTGGAGCAAACTCTAGCCTGTGTGGACCAATCCCACAGCAGAGCTAATGTAGCAAAAATGGCCGAAAATGCTCATGTTGGAGTGCATCTCAGCCAGGGCTGCGTAGCCCCACACCAGTCAGAGTGGCCACACTAACTCTTATCCACCTGTGAAAGCTCCTACTATGGGCAATGGAAGGAAGTGATGATTCATGTTTCCCCTCACCTGGAGAAAGACGGCACCAGTAGACACTATGATGAAGGAAAGCTGGTGTAGGCAATGTGCTGCTCTACGCGATGTTGATTTGGGAATCCTTGGATTCTGCTGTTCATGTTGTTCTTTTGATAGCCTACCAAAACGTATTTGCAGAATAAATTTAATCAAGCATCTGTGGAATGTTCTGTACAGACCAGTCTGATCCACGGAGGCCCCACCTTACACTTACAGAATTGAAAAGTTCTGCTGTCAGTGTGTTGGTGCCAGAAGCCACAGCATACCTCAACTCAAGTCGGAGCTGTTTTGGTGGCACAAGGGCGAACTATTCAGTATTTGACAGGTTAATTTAATATGGCTGATCAGTGTATGAGAGAGTTCGGTATAACACATCTCATATGTTCTTTTTAATAGGAAGCAGAAGCTACTCCAGTCCGACCTCACATGACTCCCAAACCAGGACAAGGTGCGTTATTGTGAATGTACAGTGCTGTGCAAAAGCCCTGGGCACCTTTATTCAAAAACCTTTATTCGATTTAGCAGTGAGTTTGTTTCACATTATTATTACTAAATAAAACTCAAAACAAATACAGTAAATAGTGATGTTATATGTACAGTTTGTTCGTGAGTCTTGTGGAAGACCAGGATTACTTGTAGTTTCCATCAGAAACCTGGTTTGACTCAATCAGTTCTTCAGAAGCTAAACCAAGAGCTGCTGGTGGAATTTCACAAATCCAAGCAATTGCTGAAGGAACCGAGGAGGAATCTGGAATCAAACCTGTGTTTTCTTCACCAGCTCACACAATATCAACTCCTTTTTACAAACAAAACACATCTTAGTACTTTTGTTTGAATTTATTCTAATACCTTTGATATGGCTTTAAGCAGTTTGCATAGGTGCCCAAGACGTTTGTACAGTTCTGTATGTATATTTGTGTGGTCATGTGTGAAAAAATGTGATAATTTAAGCCATTCTGTGTTATCCCCAGACCTACGGCAGCGCCATGTTGCCATGGCCACTCCGGGGTCCCGTCCCATGGCCCCCGGAGCCACACCCCTTCGTGCAGCACCCGGGGGGCCTCCGGAGAAGGGCCTCGCCACTCCAGCATCCAACCCAGCAATAACCGGCACCATGGAGACACCACAACAAATGAGGAGGCCTGTGAGCCCCTATTCACCAGGCCCTGGAACAGGTCAGGCACATGCAGGAGTGCGGTGTTTATTGTATCTCTCGCTCATCCACGCATTCTCTTCCCCTCTCACGTAAATAAAATAGAAAAACAAACCTGTATGCAAACAACAGTCTTCTCACATGATTGTAGTCGGTGGAGATAAATAGGCCTGAAACTGTAAATGGACAATTGTGATTATTATTAAAGGGGATTTTGTCTCAAAAAGTTTGCATAATTCAACCATTGAGGTGTAAATAGCCATTTGGAAAACAGCTGTTTTCAAACAAGACAGCAAGTCTACACAAGAGTTTTTTTTATGTAATGTTGAAAGTCATAACACACTCATTAGGCCAAAGCTTTTAGAGGCTTTAGGCATTGTGAACATTTCTGCCTGTGAAAGTTAGACCACTCTGTGTGAATTTATTACATCTACAACATTGCAGAAGGAATTCCCCTTTTTGGAGAGCCATTCGGATGAATGGAGAACAGTAATAATTCTAGTCAAGCTCCTTAAGCCACTTACTGTGGAATCGTTACATAGTTCTTCAGATTACCCTCAGCCCAAACATTCACACAGAGAGCACTAATCGGAATTGAAGTACTATGGAAATGTACCACAATGACTATAAATACATGAAATAACTCGCATGAGGCCTGGAAGTCACTTTAAATTTTTAACTCTGTTCCTCCCTGGTGGTTTTGTAATGCTTCCGTAATTGATGATGATCTGTCATCATGGTGTCATCTTTCAGGCGTGTACCCCCCAGGTCCTCCACTGGCTCAGCCCATCCTCCCCCGAGAACGCGGTGCAGTCGACAGGGTCATCGAGTACCTGGTGGGAGACGGCCCTCAGAACAGGTGCAGCGTTTGTACAGCAAATAATTTATATTCATTCAGTTACACACACAGTCACACAGCCAGATCTCTTGTTTAAAGAGTCATTTGCTCTGTAGCAATAAGCAATTTTAAGTTAATTTCGCTAACACTCTTACTCTGTTTCCTCTTTTATTCTCTCTGTCTCTCCCTCTTTCACACCCACAGATACGCTCTGATTTGTCAGCAGTGTTTTTCTCATAATGGCATGGCCCTGAAGGAGGAGTTTGAATATTTATGTAAGATCCTTTCCAAAAAAAGGAATTCACCCTGTCTTTAGCTAACAGACAAATCTTTTAGGATATAATTAATAGGACATAATTAGGACATAATATATAGGATATAATTATTATTATTGAGACATTCCTTCGAGTACACTTATCTTGTATCTACACTCGTTTTCCATTTTATCAACTTCACTGACCATATGAATGAGTTGATGATATTTACACACACTAGTCCATTCATGAAGGAGGTCAAGACAGCTAACAAATGATGCAGAGAAACAGATGAACTATAGTCTGTAACTGAATAATCAGTGGAGATGATCAAAAAGAAAATAAGTCTACATACAAGGTCTGTACATCTAATAAATAGATCATAATATATAGTACTGTAATATTATCACTACATATAGACTCCAGTATGTATGTGTGTATATATATATCCAGATTATATATGTATCACATTTTTTTATATTGTATATAAATGTAAGTGTGTGTGTGTGTGTTGCCGTCCAGCCTTTCGTTGTGCATATTGCTACTTCATGAACCCTGCAAGAAAGACGAGGCCCCAAGCCCCTAGACTGCCAGAGTTCAGTTTTGAGCGCCGTCTCCGCTCAGAGTCTCCTGGCCCACAAACCTCAGCAGCCACAGATACCCCAGAGGACAGCGACGCCCACGAAGGTACCACATACGCTTTTAAACTGTTCAACACCATCACAGCTCTTGCCCAGAGTTCCCCACAGGTGTGTTTTTGGTTGCGCTTATATGAGTCAGCAGAGTTTATGTTGATGGGTATGTTTGTGTGTATGTGTTTTTTAGAGGGTTTAGTGTCAAGGCGTCGCTCACACTCCTCAGGTGCAACGCCATGGAGCAAAGTTCACAGTTTCAAGAGAAATTGTGCAGGTTCTATTTCACTCGCACGCATGGGTCCCTCTTACTGCCGCACACATGAATAACATTCCTTACTTTTTCTTGCTCACACACATAATAACTAACTTGTAGTTGCATTCACTCTTTCTCTGGCTTTTCTCGTTCACACAAGCACACAGACATGCACTCACACTCAATACAAAGTGTAATCCTGCCACTGCCGTAAAAATCGCTATGAGGACTCATTGTTTCAGAATCATCTTAAGTGCACATAGTCTCAGAAGCTATTGATTGGGGGTCTGCTTTCTGCCTGTGTGAGTGGGTTGGATCAATATTGTTCAGGACAGTGCTCATCAACTCCCCACTTTCCTGCAGATTTCAGCTGAAGCCCAAATCTTACACTCCTGATCCAGCTAATAAAGGAGCAGCAAAGCCGGTACGAAACTAAAACCGGGTTTGCAGATTAGGGTGAAAGCTAATCTTTGCAGATTAGGGAGTTGAAGGAACACTACTGCTTGGTGATCATGTAATTAGATGGATTTTGCACGAGCGGCCTGAGACTATAAGTGCGTTATATTACGTATCTGCCCTTTAAAGATATATATTATAATGTTGCTGTTCCTGTAATGAAACCAGTTAAAATGCATGCCCACTCTCAACCAGTCTCTCATTAATCATTTCTTGGCTTGACTTTTGATGATTCTCACCTTTTCTGCAACGAAGGGGCATTGGTTATGGTGCTACATGGGAAAGTATTGATGAAATTGCTAAAATTACAGTTTGTTCCTCTTTCCCTGTTTGTCATTATCGCTGTTTTTGTTTAATGTATTGTTCTTGCTAACATGTGTGATTGTAGATGATGCTGATCTCGCTGCCCCTGCTGACCAGCCACAGACGGACTCAGACAAAGCCCCGCCCACAGACGAAGGAGCGGCGGATATGCCCCACCCCCAGTGTAGCATCTCTCCCTGTGAGGATACTCAGCTGGAGAATGAAGCAGAGAGCGCTCTGACAGGAGAGCCGGAAGAGGAGAAGGAACAGGAGGAGTCTCGCTGAGTTTTCTCTCCACTTGGTGCTTAAGACTACTGTTTTAAATCTTTTGCTCAAAATGCTATTTTAAATCTTTGGCATGTTTCCAGCACTCTTAAGTTATTGCCTAGTATGTATTCTGCTGAATTCTGTTTGCATTCTTGCCAGATTTAGTTTTCAGTATTGCTGGTATCTCTTTTTCTAATTGCAAAGAGAACAAGATTTGATACTGTGCACTAATTAGAGCTCTGCCATCCACCAAGTTATGCATCACATGCAGTCTGTGTTTCTGTAATGATGTAGATTGTGGTGTCTATACAGCACAGACCATAGAGGTGTGGTAAAGAACAATTGTAACTGTCTATGCTTCAGCTAGCAGCTCATTAAGTTGCTTGTTTACTTTTTTCAGCTGGTTTGTAGCATCACCACTGGCAATAACCACAATGCATATCCTTGTACTTAACTCAAACACTTTAAACCATTGGGAAAGTTCTTAGGAAAGTGATTAGGTAGTAAATCAGTATAAATTATGTGCTTTGTTTGAGGTAGTACTCCATAATTGGCCAAGGATTCCTTTTTAATAGAAACTTATTAGTTATTAGTTTCCATTTGTTTACAGTTCTGTGCAATTTTTCAAAAATAAGCTATTTTGATCAGCTTGATTTTTTTCAGTAGGAATAAGACGATTTGTCAGTTGCAGTATTTTATTTAAGTTTTACAATTGTGTTATAAGGTTTTAATCCTGTGTGTGTTTTTAAGATGTCTTGTGCCTTGTTGGAAAAACAACCATTGCTGGAACTCAAAGCCCAGTTTCAAATCACAAGAGGGTAAGACAACAAATCCGGGTCCCAGGGTCAAAACAGCTGCAACAGCTGACATTTCTGAGGAACGATGAAACATATAAAATGTGCATTAAATGCTCTCCCTTTCCAGAACCAAGCTGTTGGGTTTATTCAGATGGCCTTCAGATGGTACACAGCATGGTGCAACTTTTTTATGAGCCGAGTTTGCTTTTGGGAGGTCCTTTAAGATAAACAGTGCTATAACAGAGCTGACACTAATATCTGGAAAATAAAGGACAGTACAGATTAACGGTATATTTCCATGTTCTCAATCAGTTAATACTGCATTGTCACATTTTTCTGCTAGGCAACTGTTTATGGTTTGTTCTGTAAGCAAGGCCTCTGCTGGTGTTTCTGCATGTCAGCTGTGTTTACACTAGGATAGGTGTGTAAGTGCATGGCACATCCAATAAAGGTTCTTTTTTAAATTTTGTCTGATGTGTTCTCTGCCTTGTAGGCTGAAATTCCCAGTGGACAAAAGTATTGGGACTCCATACCTCCAATGAAGGGCAATCTTAATGCTTTCTGGACAGCAGCATGCTGTGTGAACACAGTTTGGGGAAGAATCATTTCTATTCCAGCATGACTGTGCCCCAGTGCACAAAGCAAACTCCATAAAGACATGGGTGGATGAGTTTGGTTTGGAAGAACTTGACTTGACCTTATAAATGCACTACGGAATGAATGGGCACAGATTATACCTTCAAACAAGGACCAAAGGGATGTCAGTAGCCTAGTGAGTAAGACACTTGCCTGTGAACTCCATGACCACAGAAGTCGCAATTTCAATCCCCCACTGTATGCCACTGCTCTGGATAAATATCCCTTTACCCAACTCCATTTTAAAGTCTATGTATTTGAATTAAATCTCATTAGTGTCCCTGTTGGTGTAGTGATCATGTGTCCCAATACATTTGTCCAGTGATATATATTATATAGTGAAAGAAAACATGAACAGGTATACAGATGAACTGATTCTCAACATGGCATGAGTATAGAAAAGCAGATGTAGAGGTTTTCTGATGGTTTTGTGGTGCATTGTTTCAGCATTTAAACAAAGGACATTAATAATGGTTTACAACAAACTGCTGGATAGGTTAAGGGATATACTTCTACAACAGTAAAGAAATTGGAGATTATTTTTGAGCTGGTGTATTTAAAGTACTCTACTTGTATTCATTTTCATTGTGGTTGATGTGTAATTTGGCCAAACAGATAGCTTTCTGCAGGTCCAGCAGCAAAACTTTAAATTTGACATTACTGCTCTTATTATCAGCATTGCATAGTGTCCTTTAACTCCATATGATTATAATGAAACAGTTCAAAGATCATATATAATATTAGATAGGGTTAATAATGATGATTGTGTCTTTGTCTTTAGATATACTTGGACGCTGTGATGTTGTGACTACTTTGCTTGCAAAGGTGTATTGTGGTTATGTTTCCTTTCTGAGGAAGTGGGCTAAAATAGCTAATATATTTTCTGCTGCAGTGCAGGAGGTTGTCTTTGAATGGTGGAACTGACCTGCAGAACACTGTGTAATGTACTAAAATTAGAATTAACAGTGAAATTTATTCATTCATTCATTCATTCATTCATTCATTCATTCATTACATACGAAACTGTGCACAGAAGATGTTCAAATGACGTTTTTGTTACCTTTCTTATGAACATTCTCTGGAGTGTAGAGTAACAGGCAGTAAATATATTTCAGATTGGAATTTGGTGTTCATTTGCCATATTCTGTCTTTTGCTCACATTTGGCATCCATACTAATACATTACATTCAGATACTTAGACTTCAATATGAAATTTGCAGCTATGACAGCTTCCCCTTTTCTTGAAAGACTTTGCACAAGATTTTGGACTTTCTGTGAGAATTTGTGCCCATTGTGTAGAGGTCATGCTCTCATAAATGGCCTGGCTCGCAATCTCTGTTCCAGTTCATCCCAAAGGTGCTGAATGGGGCTGAGGTCACACTTTTGTGTATATATATATATATATATGATACAGATATAAGTTTATATACGTTATGTGTCAGTTCCCCTGACCATATTACACAGCTCTTAGACAAGAATAATTAAAAATATTTTTTAAAGACAGAGAAATAAACAAATAGCTTTGAATGAATCTTTCCGTCATGGTGACCTTCAGTGACGCACATCAGCATCCGGGACTTTTCCGTTAAATGAAGCGCGGCGCAGACGCAGTGGCTCCTTAGCGCTACGACCTCTGAAGCCCGGTGAGTGAAGGAGAGTTGTACCGGCTCTCCTCTTGCAATCTACCGTCATCCAACCACTTTAAACCATTCCGAGTTGAGCCTTCTGTCACTTTTGTGTTCCACAGTTTGTGTCTTGCTTGCACGGCTGCCTGTAAGCTGAAGGTCGGCGTGTTTTGGTCAAAATCCTCCTGACCTTAACCTGTTCTGTCTGCCCGCAGAGACCCGGCTCGTCCCGCCCGAGAGAAGCGCTCGGCTAGTTCTGGTGAAAATGTACGCCTGCGCCAAATTCGTCTCTACGCCCGCACTGGTACGTGTTACTCCAAATCTTAATTTTGTTTTACAAAATGTCCTCTGAATAATAGTCCTAGCCTGTAGCTTTCGTCTTGTGTGCAGAAAAGGGGCCTGCTGAACTTGAGGCGTTGTCCTCCAGCTTTGTTGAAAGTCTGCATTATTATTATAATTATCAGTTACTTCAGAGTGTACTAATTACTCCTGCTGTAGTTTTGATTAAAGCTGTGCTTCAGAAGCCTTAATAACCCAATAAGTCATAATGGCTAGGTTGCTAATGCTAATGTATGAAGTACCTCTCCTGACTCAAGGTCATCTTCTCACAGAGGCAACTCAGCCCTAGAGTTGCTTTACTGGACAGAATGCAAAATAAAACGGCCCTTTTTCTCTCCACAAGGTGGTCACAGGCTTGTTTTAACCTAGGTCTGGTGAGGTTTGTTGGTGTCCTCTGCCTCAGTTTGGCTAGCTGGATTGGCTAAAAGCTTTGAAGCCATTAATCAATATCTGCTTAAGTGATCTGGTCTGGTAAATGTACCTGCCTCAATGAAATTGTTCATTTTAAGTGCAAAGAAAGCAGGTCTGAACTTTATTTAGGTTGGTACCTTCACCCTACATCGTGACCCAGGTGCTGCCCACCTGTACTAGGATTATGGAGGCGTTTGTGCAACTGTTGTACCATGACCTGCGTCCTCTTTGTAGTTCACAATTGCATTTGCTTTTATAGCAGCACGCTAACCTTCAGCTATTATTTTTCAGGTCCGTTCTGGGTCAAGGGCACTGTACAGACCCCTCTCTGCCTCTGTGCTCTCGAGGCCAGATGTCAAATCTGCAGAGGTGAGCTCAGGCTTGTTTGATTCAGATCTTGTCTGGGAAATGCACAGGTTAATTGATAAAACCAGGAATATGAGGTTATTGATGTTTCTCACTGTTTGGCTTTATACCTTCAACCCTTTGAAAACACATTCAGCTACATTTACTTTTCTGTTCAGTTCCTTGAATTATTGGGGCAGCTGGTGGCCCAGTGGTTAGGGAGTTGCCCCTGCGATCAGAAGGTTGTGGGTTTGACTCCCACATCTCTTGTGGGGGGCACCTCTGAGGTACCCTTGAGCAAAGTAATGGCCCCACACACTGCTTCCTGCACCCCACCCCCCTATGGCTGCCCTACTGCTTCACTCGGTGAATGGGTTGAATCCAGAGATTAATTTGTTTACATTGTGCTGCCGTCAAATGTGACTGTAAGGCCACTTTACATTGAGGGGAAAAACTAATATGCAGGTAATCATGTGAGTTAGGGCATAGTTATTGTAAATACAGACATTTTGGTTTCGAGGGGTTGTTTTTCTTCCCACTCTGTGGATCAACAGTGTTCATTTTCTGTATATTTAAATATGTGGAGTTGCATAGCCACTCGGTGAATGTTATTTAAGCTTTAAGGTTATTTTCCTCCTATTTCTTGCATTAGGCTAGCCCAGTCCTGCCACAGAGTGCGCTGTCCCAGGTTGCACTGAGGGCTTTCCAGACGAGTGCAGTGAGTCGCGACATCGACACAGCCGCCAAGTTCATTGGAGCTGGAGCTGCCACTGTGGGTGTGGCCGGATCAGGAGCTGGAATCGGAACAGTGTTCGGCAGCCTCATCATCGGATACGCAAGGTAGAGCACGACAACAACCTGTAACTACAGAAAGTAGAATTCATGGAGTTCTCACCCATCTCAGTCATCCACTTTTAATACCCTTGAGCCTGTGATGACCTTTAAGTAAACAGTCAGTGTTGATCTTATTATTTTACCCCCTATTGTGAAACGTAGTCTGCATTTCAGGTGTTTTTGAATAATCAGTTAAAATGTTTCGAGTGATGCAGTTCCTCGGAATTTGGTTCAACATGTCCTGGAACTTCAGTTACAAACTTACTGCTCTGCAGGGCAGCATGTAACATTTCCTGTGGTGATGTGAATGCTACTAACAAATCAGTGGTTCACACTTTTAAAAAATACGAGAAGCAGCAGAAATGGTTCATACTGACAAGTGTGAATTATCTGCATGGTTATGGATTGTATAGCTGAAGCCATGTATGTTTGAGAGGAAATTTGGGGCTGACCGTTTTTCAGAGCCATTCTTATTTACTTAGTTTTTAGGTATCACTTTAAATGCTTCTGTATTACTATGCTTTGTTGGAAGTCATCACTATGTTCTGTAGGTGCGTGTGGGAGCTAGAAATAAGTTGATCTGGGATTGTAGGTTAATCTGATTTGGCTGTAGCTTTGTTGTCCAGTGCTGTTGAGTGGGATTGTACTGCATGCGTTTAGTTTTTCTTATGACAATGTACATTTGCGTCTGATTCACTACCATGTTTATCTGAAGTATCTCAAGCACTTGTCAAATGTTCCTCATGCTCTTTTTGCCCTGCAGGAATCCCTCTCTGAAGCAGCAGCTGTTCTCCTATGCTATCCTGGGCTTTGCCCTGTCTGAGGCCATGGGGCTGTTCTGTTTGATGGTCGCTTTCCTCATCCTGTTCGCTATGTGAAGTCTGGGCTGTCCTCCATCCCCTGCTGTGACGACACACGTCTTACACTGGCTACCAAGGGTTCTGTGTTTGTGTCATGACAGTTGTACATTTTCCAAGTTTTTGTGGAAGGCTGACCGACTGAACGGAAGAACATGTATTGTAAAAATGTATCCGACAATTAAAATACATGTATTTCACTATTTAAACGGTTTTTTTTGGGGTGGCATCTGAAAATGTTTCTTGGGTCATATGTACCTGTGATTTTCCTCCCCATCTAATTCATGCCAGATTGAGTTTAGCCACCTGCATGGTGGCCCTTTGTTTAAAAAACCTGATACAGTAACTGATGCATTTTTTCCATTTTAGTCTTAACGCTCTAAACAGAATCTGAAAGAAACAAACTTGCATTGAATGTGTCCCCAGACCCTCCTAACTGCTCAGCTGGAATAAGAACTTTGTGTCCTGAATGCTGATATAGTGGAATGTGCACTTGTTCAGTTTGTAACAAATTACCAGTGGTGGAATGTAACAAAGTACAAATAATTCGTCACAGTACTTGAGTACTTTTTTCATGTATCTGTACATAAGTGGAATTGTTAGTGGTTACTTTCGACTTTTACTTCATTACATTTTATCTGTACTTTCTACTCCACTACACTTCAACTCTGCATTGCATTACATATTTAAATTAATCAACTGAAGCTTATTTATTTTTACCTTTAATGAGAGTAGTGCGTGCCTCAAATAGCCATTGGCTGTTGCACCGTCTGTCTTATTTAGTTTGACTAACGGTACAGCCTCCTACACAAAGCAGACTGATGTTCCAGGTTTAGGAACTAGAAGCACAAAGCACCGGTCGCAGAGACCAAATAAAAAGAATTCTAGTCACGGGAATGCCAGTACAACATTTTAAGGGGCCGTTCACATATCGCGCCTTTTGCGCGCGCAAGTACATTATTTCAAATGTAGACGAGCGGCAGCCGCGCTCATAATGGAAGCGACGCGGTCGCGACGCGCACGCGGTGCGATGCGCCCGATTTTTCAGGCGCGTCCGCGCCGCGTCGAGTTGAAAACATCTCAACTTTTCAGAATGCCGCAAGCGCACCGCGGGTC
>JBBPCW010000106.1:1820425-1831695 GCA_037974425.1 Phenacogrammus interruptus | reverse complement strand
GGGCAGCAGGAACACGGCGCCGGGGAGCAGTGTGTGGGACGGTACCTTGCTCAGGGTACCTCAGTGGTGCCTAGCGGGCTTGGGGATCGAACCTGGACTTTCTGGTCGCAGGGCAGATGCCTTAAACTCTAGGCCATCCAACTGTAGAGGTTGAGTTAGGTTAGTTAAAGGCAAGTGTAAAAGAGTAAATCTAGAAGTTGAAGTAACAGTTGAACAAAGTCCGTTGAACACAGATCGCATGACTAAACCTCATCGTTCAATTTGATAGGACCTGTCTATCCAGTCTCTTAAGAACACACATCAACCTCAGGGCAAATTCCACATCTGAATACTTGTGGTTACCAAGTACAGTACACAAAATTACTTACTGGAGTAAGTTAGAGTAAGGTAGAGGAATTGTGTCACACTATATTATATTTGTCTAATGTGTTACTTATGTTTCATACTTTTGGCTTCTAGTACTGTTTGTCTTGTCTGCAGTACCTGAATGGTGCATTAATTTTCAGTCCTTTTATTTTGAAGTTGGAGAACTGAGATTCAGCCTGTTATGCAATGATACAGAAATCTCATAAATCCATAAATTATTCATTACAGAACACAGACAACACAACAAATGTAAGGCTCATTTTGAATATCATGTCAGTCTGAAAAATGCTGGGACAATGCCATGTTTACCATTGTGTGGCATCTCCTCTTCTTTAAACAAACATCTGCTGACTGAGGAGAGTTTTCAGGAATGTTGCCATGAACCTGGATATACATTTCAGCACTGATGATGCCTTTCCAGATGTGCAAGCTGCCCATGCCATGTGCACTAATGCTCCCCCATTCCAACAGAGATGCTGAGAACAAGCTGGGCACTTCACTTAACTTCTCCTTTTTAGTCAAATTTTGATTCGTCTGACTACAGAACTGTCACAGTCCATGGTGCCACAGTCCATATTAAACAAGCTTTGGCCCAGAGAAGATGTGCTTCTGGATCATATTCACATTAGGGCTTCTTCTTTGAATGGTACAGCATTAGCTGGCATCTGTCAATGTTTTCTGGAAATATTTCTGAGCCCATTCAGTGATTTCCGTTGGAGAATCATTCCTGTTTGTAGATGCAGTGCCCAAAGATTTTTCTTCCAGAGATTTCTCCAGAGATTTCTCCAGATCTTTTGATGAAATTATTTACTGATGATGAGATATTCACCCTCTTTGCTGGTACTCTGCCCATCTTTACTTCTGAGAGAAACTGTAAGTTGCTCTTTTTATACCCAAAAATGCAACTGACTAGCTGCCAATCGATCTAATTAGTTATTCCTCCAGCAGTTGGTTTTTGAAACCTCTAACTTTTCCATCCTCTTCCTGCCCCTGTCCCAACCCCCTGAGGTGTGGAATTCAAAAGGAGCCGAAAAATTTCATGAGATAGCAAAACCTCTCACTTTTTGCATTTGATATGTTGTTCGGTTATTAATAAAATATAGGTTTACAAGGTTATTTCCAAACTTTTTAAAATTAGGCTTGTAAATAGTTAACACAATAAACAAGCTTAAAATTGCAGTGTACATGAAACAGAACATGACACATTTATGAAAAAAATTCAGTTCTTCTAATCAGACACACTCTCTGTGTTCCAAGGACACACCCTTTCAGAAGAACCTGTTAAACCTCATTACTCCTCTTTAGTCACCAATCTGTGAAAGAACTCACTGGAGGACACATCATGAAAAGTAAGTAAATAGCACTTTTATGTATTAATGTATGTAAAGTGAAAGCAAATGATGACAACCCATAATGCAGTGTAGCAAGATATTTAGTGACTCTCTCCAAGTGAAGTTCAACAGTGTTACTTTATCTTTGTTCTGATTGTCATGGCTTGTGTTGTTTTGCCTTTATAGAACTCACTCTGTGCGATAAAGAAGTAACATAATCTGTCAGCACATCGAGAAAGCGAACAGGACCAGATCCCAGAGTTGTTTGAGAACATAGAGAAGATGGTGGAAGAAAACGTTGTGCCTCTGATTCATGACTACATGCAGAGCAATACCTCAAAGAATGTTGCAGAGATGAAAAAAACGAATGAGGAAAAAGAAAAAGAGCTGGAAAAACCGTATCAAAGAAAAAATACTGAAATTGAAACACAAGCTGAGGAAGCTCCACTTAGACGGAGATGTGGAAGCATCTCTGGGACGCGTCCTAGTCGTAAGTATTATTCTGCACACACAAGTCCGTGGCTAGAGAGTTCCTTATTTCTTGGGCCATAAGTTGCACAATTTAATGTTATTTAATTTGAAGTGGCTGTTTGTTTCTGTGTCCCCTTTACAGTGAATGAAGACAACCAGACAGTGGACATGCTGAGAGCAAGCTGTGCCTAAAAGAGAGTAACATGTTCCTTCACTCTTACTGATAGTCTTTGTGCTGGCGGTAATCTGCTTATATTTTTCCTTCTGCAAATGAAAAGCATTATATTTATTCATATAAACAAGCATAAGGGATTTTGCAGAGGAGCCAGTGTCATGACCACTTTGCCCTCAGTTCACCCATTTCTGTTGTGTGAAGCTGCAGCTAAATATTTGGTTTCTGCTGAACAGAACTAAACTTTGCTGTATATATTATATTGCGTTAAAGCTTTATAAAGAGCTTTAGTGCAAAAGAGGGGTTAGGGCATTCACCTTGCAATCAAGAAGTTGTGGGTTTGATTCCCAAGACTGGTAGTGGCACCACTGAGGTTCCCTTGAGGAAGGTACCATCACCACACACTGCGCTATGGTGTGTTCATGGATGACAGAATGGTCACTTTCACTAAAGAAAGGGAGGATGGAGATTAATACATGACTGTAGAACAGGGGTGTGGAACTCCAGTCCTGGAGGGCCGTGGTCCAGGATGTTTTGGGGATTTCCCTGCTCAGAAACACCTGATTCAGCTCAAAAGTTAACTGTCAGATTTAGTCATGAGCACCGGAACCAGTATAGCGAGGGGGACATGCCCCCCACTCTTCAAAATCCTTCGTTTGTCCCCGTATCACCCCTGCCCCACCCACACACTTTTTGTTTCCTGGACAACAGCGAAGACTCTGCATGCACTTTGCACATGCTCCAAACCCCCACCCCACAAAAGGACTTGGACTGTGTGTAAAGGGCAGGACGTCCCACGCTGCAGTTGCTTGGATTTGGAGCCTGAATTAGGAATTTGAGCCTCCTGTTCCTGTTGTAACAACATACAGATACTTCCAAAGTTCACTAATAGTTGAGCCTCCATGGAACATCTTAAGTTTGTAGACGCCAAGCATAGAAACATAGATGCACATAAACACAATCACATTTCACTTACTGATAGTGCTATGGGTTCTGATTACACTGATTCAGGGCTGTGTAAAAGATTTGTACAGCTATGGAATAGGTATAACAGTGAAGAATGTAATTAGCTGAAAAACTATTGCACAATACTGTACATGACAAAGTATTCCTCATAATTCAGACATGCTTCAGTGATTGTTTTTACAGGCTTTACACATATTAACTATACATTTCTTTTTATTATTATTTGTGTGTTCGTGTGTATGAACAGTATTTATTCCACAAGTATCTAATTTGCATGTTTCTTATTGTGTTTTCATTTCATTACTTACATTTCATTTGTGTTTTGTGTCATGGAGGACACAAAACTCCAGTTCCAGTCGCTTTCTGACTGATTGATGCTGCCAAAAATGAAAACACAGTGAGCGGTGTTTAGACATACACATTACTGTGAGACTATGGTCCCTGTTATGCAAATGTACAGTGTTCAGTTTGTTAATTAAAGTATAACAAAATGAAGTGTGTGCATATTATTATATACAAGACATTTCTATATTAGATTTCTGAGTAGATGTCATTTACAGTGAAGAATGTAATTCCCTGAAAAAGTAGTGCACAATACTGTATATGACGGAACCTACTGTACACTTCCTAATCATGTTTGAGTGACTGTTGAGTAACTGACTGTCTTTTCATTATAATGTATTTGTGTGTATGAACAATATTTTATCTCCACAAGTAGCTAATTTGCATGTTTCTTATTGTGTTTTTTATTTTATTAATTGTCACGGAGTTGGGTTTGAAAACTTTCACCGCAGTCATGCTGTCACTTCCACTCGCTTCCTGGCTGGTTGATGCTGCCAAAAAAGTCCATGGATGAAAACTGTACATTACTGTTATACACATTTACGTGCTCAGTTTGTTCATGAAGATTTGTTTACAAAAGTTTAACAAAATAGTGTGTCTGCATTTTTATTTGATGTATTATATATTTATATATTATTCGTTTTTTTTCAAAATACAGTACATGTAAATGTATATATCTGTATGGACTGTTACATTATGTTTTACAATGCCTTTCCAAAATAAACATTTTCATTCACTTTAATTTGTTTTATTATTGAATTATTTAATGACGTGGTTTACATCACACCTCCTCCAGCTTTTCTGGTCTATGATTCTGTAGTAAAAAAAAAATCATACAATCAAACCAGACACTTTTCTAATATTTAAACTACCTTTTTGATTACTAGTACAGCACTGTTTTTTCTGATTCCTGGCTCTAAAACAGCACTGGACTGAACACGGATCTTCTACACCTGTGCTGTTGGGTGACCTAACGTTTTTACACCTTTTACATGCAGTTGGGATTTGAGCGCCCCCCAGTGGTTTCGTGGTGTAACATCAAACCCGTATTGACTCTATTGACCCCTTCTTAACTCCAATCATCTTTCTTTTTTTTTTAAGTGAATATTTATTTTTAAAAAATGAGTATCAGCGTTAGTAATGAATGAGTGTGCTGGTTCTATATTACCAATCTGTAATATGTTCATATTAGTATTAGGGGACATTATCATCATTAGAGTCCCCAAACCTGTCAGAAGTTGTGGCCAGATGCTTGCCTCTAGACCAAGTACACTTCATGGGTTCGAATCCTGCCTTCAGCACCACCACTGGGTTCCTGAGCAAGACCCTTAACTCCAAGTTGCTCCAGGGAGAGACTGCCCCCTGTAGGTAGGAAATGGTAAATGCCGTAAATGTAAATTCTCTGAAAAATACATTACAGCTGGTGTAAGTCATATGAAGCATATTTTCTGTGACATTAAAACGTATCAGATGAACGGTCTATAATTAAGGGATGAGGAGAAAAACAAACGTATGCCAGACGCATTATTGGTTGTATGTTTAGGACAAATCATATTCGAAGGAGTGACAAACTTATGTAGTTTACTGACGAATTTCGTAGAAGAAAAATGATCTTCCCAAAGAATAAGAATAGCATGTCAAAAGTAACTGAAATAGTGAAATACTCTATGGGCAAACGTTTTGGGTCGCACCTCTGAATTACTTCAGGTGGCTACTCACTTCTGGTGAAGGGCTTAATCTTAAAGGGGCTTTCAGACCGAACGCGGCATGCGCTGCGCTCGATGCTAGGTTTGCGTTTCCTCTAAAAAAAAACAACGAGAACGCGTCGCACTTGCCGCAGGGCTCAGAGCAAAAGTAGGCGTTAGCTCTGTTAGCACCAAGAGAGAATATGCTGTGGGCTGTAGATTCTGAACATTCAGAGACTTTTAAGATTAGCTTTTCCTCCAAACCCGTTTTGTGTGTGTGTGTTTGTGTTTAGGCGGGGCAGACCAAACACAAGCCCGCTTCGATGCTTTGATTCTATTAAAAAAGAATACAATCAATTAAATGTTTTTCAACATAATGTTCTTGTATATTTCTCACTGTGTTTTTAAGGGGTGTCTTTTCTAGATATTTTTTAGTGCACTCTGGTTTGATAGTCTTGCATAAAACACATGTATCAATATTAAAATAATAGGTAAATTACTCAAAATATTCCATAGTGATAGCAGTGTAATGGTGTGACCCAAAGAAATATCAAGAACAAGAAAGAAAGACAGCAAGATAAAGCTGGTGTAAATGTAGATTCTGGACACTCAGAGACTTTTAAGATTAGCTTTTAAGATTAGCTTTTCCTCACGTGACCAATGAATCTACAAAGCCCACAGCATTTCTCTCTTGGTGCTAACAGAGCTAGTGATAGTGCTAACCATGTTAGTCGGGACAGGAGAGTTTAGAAAACCACGCCCACTTTTACGCGTTCTCAGTTTTTTGAGAGGAAGAGCAAACCTCGCAGCGAGTGCAGCGCGTGCCGCGTTCGGTCTGAAAGCCCCATAAAGCCTCATGTTTTTGAGAGACGTAACACTTCAGAATTGTTCACCGTTGTGGCGATTACAATCAGACATCCAAAGTGTTTGATGCCTGTAATACAGTGTATTACTAATGCATTATAAATTGAAAAATACTTTCCCCCCAACGATATTATTTTGAATATAATTAATATTCCTCGTTTGCCACTGTTATGACCACAAGCACAGACAAACAAATATCCAATACATCAGGGTAGTTTCTGTTATGTACAATAGTACTTGAGTGCAATTTTTGGGGTGGAATATTATTGCTTCTGGGTGAAATGGGCAATTTTCTGGTGGTTTTGGTAATGCCCTTAGTGTTCTTACATATACTTATATATCCACTCTGTACATCTACACATACATATACACATTTTTTATTTTTTATATTTCTAGACCATAGTGTTTATATTCTATTGTGTTTTATTTTTTTGCTTACCTTTGTATTATCCACTTTCTGCTGGGACAATGCAAAGGTTTATCTTATCTCTTCTTATCTAATAATAACTTGATAACAGGAGGTTCGGATCATCAAATCGGACGATTCAAGAGAGTCGTTTTGTTGAACTGACTCGATGACTGAATCACTGCGGTTGATCAGTTGGTTCACTTCGGTTCAGGCCCCGCCCCCCCGCTCCGCCTTAAAGAGGTTTACTAAAGTCTCAAAAGCCTTAGAAACCTTAACACCAGCTTCCTTCGTCAGTGAGGTGTCAGGTGGAGGAAAATAAAACTGATTAATCAAGAACATTCGTTGAAATTCTTTACACTTTCTGAAAGATGAAGATCTCAGTCATTTCTCTGCTATTTTGGATACTTCTTACCCTGTTTGGTAAGTATCTTTTGCTGTTCAAGTTAATTCACATTATGTATAATGACTATATATGTATATTAAAGTGAAAAACGTTGAGAAATGTACTGTATGTTATGTATTTGTTTACCAACAGGTGTGTCTTTCTGTCAGCGTGTCAATACACGCTTTTAGTAATATATACTACAGCTGACTATTCCTGGTTTAGAGTAGAGAATAATGCCTCTGAGATGCTCAAATGCGGTGTTAGGTTTTTTACACTCCTCCAGATGGCTGAACCGTGGCAGGAATGCGCTGTGATTGACAGGTGCATGTGCTGCCGCGTGTGTGCTGTTTCTAAATCAGGACGCTGGACGTCCCGTTTTGGGACGTTAGTGTTTCTTTATAAAAGAGCATTTACGCGACGCGCTCCGGCTGTCCCACTGCAGGCGAGGCCCCAGATGCTGTGGCTCCCTGAGGACCCGGTCGTTTAGTGACTCTTGCTGCGTGGGGGGTCAGTGGAGAGATGGGGGTCTGTAACCTGAGCTGTAGTTGCGGATGTAGCACCTCGTTTGGAGAAACTTGAGATCGGTGGTTACCGCCCTAATCCTGGAAACCTGCTTTAATTCATACTCTATACAGACACTGTATTTACACCATCAGGGAGTTTAATGACACTGCATTCAAAACACACAGACTTTAATATGGAGTTGGTCTCCCCTTTGCAACTAGAAGACTTTCCACAAGATTATGGAGTTCTGTGGGGATCTGTGCCCTTTCATTCTGTAGAGCATCTATGAGGTCAGAGATTGATGTTCAGGGGCGAACTGGGACAAAAAACGGCCCTGGACTTTCTTTACCAGCTTTTCCGTGGGTGGGGGATGGGGTGGGGTTGGGTGGGGGATGGGGTGGGGTTGGGTGGGGTTAGGGGTGTGGGGTATACCCGATGGCCTGCATAAAAGTTGTGGCCTTATTGCATGCGCTCCTTAAAAACTGTATAACAGTATTATTTTATATTATATTATTTTATATTATAACAAAATATTACCAGTTATTAAACCGGGACGGTATTTTTGAGCACTGACCACTGGATGTCACACTGCTAATGGTTTGTTTAACATTTCTAAGGTACCACCAAGCATGACAAAGTATTAAAAATGTACTACAACTGTACAGAACATAACATTTAGCCTGAAAGGACACTTTCAAAGCCTTTCAGAAGAACAGTGGAGGTTCCAGAGTGCTAGTAGAGGATCAGCAAAAGGTGTTAGTTCATTTACAAATATAAGATAAAACTCTAGTATATATGTACTCTGTTACCAGACAAGCCCAGAGCAGATTTTGAGGGATGCCTGATCTCAAAAGGGCATTTTATTGCGCTTAAATCTTTTTGTTGGCTATTAATCATGTAATTGGGTTTTTCTTTTTAGCGTATCTGTTCTCTCTCCATAACGACATCATTCCATCAGCTCTGCACTCACACACCTTCAGGGGTCAGTGTGGTCAGAGACCACTGTATGTTCCAAAGACTTCAAGAACCAGGTGGTCAGAAGGCGCTACATGAGTTCAGGGACCTGATAACGTTTGTTTTACATTGTGTCACTGGCTAACACTGACATGATATGTGAAGGTACTGAGCGCACAGACCTGACTTTAACCAATCACAGTTTATAACCTAAACTGGATACTGGTAGTGGTTTGGTGTGAAATAGTTTACTGTACTATTATTTTACAGTGGTAGTGATGGGAACCAGGGCTTGTGACTTCTGCAACACAAATATACAGTAGATAGCCATTATTCTTGATCTCCAGAATGAAATGTAAAAAAAATTGGTCATCCATCAACTTAAAGCACATAAAAGTGGTTGCTTTTAAACTCAATGCACTTCAGCCAAAGGTACAGAATAAATGACACATATTCCATTTGGCACAGATTTGCTGTAGGTATGTGAGTGTCATGGGGTCTCCTTCAGCAGGTCAAGTGTTGTGTGAGTGAGTAATTTTGTGTCATGTGCAGTTGCCCGTCTACATCAGCTCTAATCCCTTGTGCAGCAGAGTGTTTGTGAATGACTGTGTGTGTAATTTAGCCATAGTTGGACTGAGGCGTGGGTTATATTCAGACCACAAACCCAGCAGCAGGGCTATAGTACTGCCGTTCCAAAACCAGGTGGATTAGTATCAGAGATACTAGTCCAAGTCAAGTCTCAAGTCTTTAAGCTGCAGTGTTTACAGACGGAGACTCTAAATGTGGGATGTTTGACTGTAAATGTTGAGCTCTAAATGTTTAGAATAAATTCTAATTGGCCACGCCCCACGATTACATTTGGCTGTTACTTAGCAGAGGGCTGTGTGCTGTGATCTGCCCTCACCAACATGGAGGATTAGCCTTAAATGATCTTAAATCTAAATGTTAAATGTCTTATTTATCAGGAGTTAGAGATAGTTTGCTGTGAGCCACTCTGTTCGCCCAGGGAGAATAATCTGAGCTAATATTTGTCAACACACCACAGCACACAGTGTGAGCAACATGAAACTGTTCTCTGCATTTAACACATTCACCCCAGTGAAGCTGTGGGCAGCCAGCAACGCAGTGTGTGTGGACAGTTCCTCAGTGGTGCCGCTGATAGTCCTGGGATTCAAACCCACAACCTTCCAATTGCAGGCTACTCCGTAACCACAAGGCCACCAGCTGCCCCTTATAGGGTGGCTTCGTTCTAGTTTGTAAGCTCAGCAGGCTGCTGTCTAGGGAGATCTTCCTCTCAGAAGTACAAGAGGGGGAGGTTGGCAGCGGTAGGCTGACCTCAGTTCTTCCAACTTGAAACATGAGGACAGAGCAGCACATCATGCACAGTGGGCTACTAATACAGTAGCATTTTCAGTGATCCTATAAAATGCTACCGAATAAACCTGAGCGAGGGATTCATACAAGCTACATCACCACAGTTATTAATGAAAACCACTGTCATTGTCAGGCGTGTGTGTAGGAAGGGAAGGGGAAGGACGCCGAATTGGGTGAAAGGGAGACAAGATTTAATGGGAACAAATAACAGGGGAACCCCGACTCAGGGGATAACATAAAGAGAATCACACATAAACAAAATAACCGGCAAGACTCGCGCTGGCAGGAAAAAACACAAAACCAAAACACACGGAACAGGGAAAAACAGGAGAACGAAAAACCAGCCGCTTCAGGGCAAACTTGGGGGATCAGGAACAGCCAGCGCGAGCCTGCAACACAGAAAGGGGGAGAACCAGATACATTAAAGCACACAACCATACAACAAAGGAAACACACACACGCTCAAATGAAGCCAATACTGGCATGTAGATTCAGAGTCGGACTGGGCTAAATATAGTGCGCGGGATGTGAAACAGGTGCAGCAAATCAAGACGGGAGACAGGTGTAACGAAATCAGGGCGGGGCGCGATACAAACGGTGCTGGGAGACTCTAAAGGGAACAAGGGGGAAACAGGAGGCTAGACACAGGAAAACTATTACTCAGGGGACGGGGACTGGAATCTACGGGGAGAAGGCGGCGCGACCGTGACAGTCATATCCAGTGTATGGGGAGTAAGTGACTTTGTATTGTGCTGGAGATTTGTATTGGTGGAGATTTCTGACTATAAAACATACTATAATTTATTTTGCTGCATTCTGAATTTTCTGTATTTTTGTTTAAAATACGTGTATATTTGAGGTATTTGTATTAAAATGCACTACATCTTGCCCCTCCCTGGTCCAGGTTCAGGTCTGTGCTCCTCTGATGAGACCAGACTGGTAAAAGAACTGTTTAAGGGTTATAACAAGGTGGTTCGACCTGTAAACCACTTCAACGAGGCTGTGGTAGTGACTGTGGGACTCCAGCTCATTCAGCTCATCAGTGTGGTAAATATGGAGCTCTTTCTCAGTTCCTTACTGGCTTTAATTGTTCTTCTCTCTTCACCTGGGGCTTGACAGTTCGAATGGAAATACCAGCTTTATTTTGTGGAATATACTTACTTTCTCTCTCTCTCACACACAAACACACACAAATGGGTTTTCCATCTCTCTCTTTACCCACAGGATGAAGTGAATCAGATTGTCACCAGTAATGTGCGTCTTAAACAGGTTTGGCTTTTTATGATTGAATGTACCATAAAACTCTACATTATCTGGTTTTAGGAAACTAAATAAAGTACCGTCTCCTAAAAAAAACATGTGGTTCTGACCAGAAACATCACAAACTAAATCAAGAAGAACCTCATAATCTAACACACCTGGGGTCTCATTTATAACCGCTGCGTAC
>JBBPCW010000106.1:1465080-1478258 GCA_037974425.1 Phenacogrammus interruptus | reverse complement strand
CACACACACACACACACACAC
The DNA here is from genome assembly GCA_037974425.1 of Phenacogrammus interruptus. NCBI lineage: Eukaryota > Metazoa > Chordata > Actinopteri > Characiformes > Alestidae > Phenacogrammus > Phenacogrammus interruptus. The sequence continues at coordinate 1,478,237 of JBBPCW010000106.1, read as the reverse complement.
ACACACACACACACACACACACACACACACACACACACACACACACACACGCACTGTCAGTATGAGCATTTATCACAACCTCTTTCTGCCAACAAATGGCTGAAAAATCCTCACTTAGGTGAAAGGTTGAGCACATGATAACAGGCTGCATATCTAAATGTGCAATTAAGTGCTTAGCTGCATCTGGTGGTACACTAATTAAAGTGACTCCATTCATAAAGTTTCTATTTTGAGAATCAATCTTTTTATTATAAAAAAAAACATTATTTCAGTAGGGCTATTATCAGTCTGAGATCGAAAAAATAAATACGATACAAAACCTTAGGTCTTCAGAATGCCTACATGGGGATTAGTTTACAACCGATGGTAATATGAAAAGATGAAAAGTTATTTTGGACCATTTTAACTGCAAAAAAAATTGCATAACACGATGAACATCTATGCATAGCTTTGTTCAGACAGTAATATTACCAAAAATGCTACTTTTGCGTGTATATGGCCTTTAAATTAGTGTTATCAGTATCAGTACATTTGCTCAACTTGGTGTCGGATTGAAAACCGTGGGATCATTTATCTTTAACAAACAAAACTAGTCCTATTGTATAGCAATATTTTTTCTTAAAAAGCATGTGGGTTTATAATGTTTCTTCTTGAACGCAGTCATAATATTACAATATTTGGAAGCACAACCATGTTCTTTTTCGAAAGTGTTGATGAATCTGAGATTTGAGAAAAGAAAGAAAGAAAGAAAGAAAAAGATTTGCAAGTGTCACGCCCTTTTTGATGCGTTCCCGTTCGTCCAATCAGAAACGAAGCTCTAAGAAAAACAAACCTTTCTATTGGTCAGGACGCAGGGGGTTTCAAGGCGCCCCACGGAGAGACGCGCCGCAGAGCTTGAATGAAGGGGCGTCTGGAAACCGTCTCATCGGAGTCAGAGCAGTGTGGAGCGTATGTGTAAACTTTAAGTGAGGTAAAAGTTGATCTTTTTAAGGAAAAAGTGAATTTAAAAGTGGGGTTTGTCGGCTACGCACGCCACCGGAGACTGGACGGGACCTATATTCTTTGGCGAGTGTGATGAAATGTCCGAAGGAGGTGCGAAAACGGACCACGAATACGTTACCTGCGTGAAAAAATCACCGAGCTGGACGGTGGGGGAGTGAGTAGGCAAGCCACGAGGGGGTCGGGCAGCCTCATCTTGGAGTCTCGGCCGCAGAAAACACGGGTTTTTGCTCCTGAATCCTCTTTTTCATCGGTTGCCTTTTCTGTAAGTGGCCTTTTTTGAGTTTCTGTGCACTATATAGCAGTTTGGAGGTCTGTAACTTGGATAAAAGACAAAAACTGCGAGAGGCGGTCCGACTACACAATAACGAGAGAGGGGAGGGGGCGAAAACTTTCCCCGAAGTTTCTCTAAGTACTATTAGTCGTGTTTTTATTGGCCCAGTGTAGTATTGGTAACACGCAGTTTGATTTTAAAGCCGAATCCCACCCTTTTTTTTGCATTTCACCGTATCTTAAAGGCCCTGTTTGTGTTTTCTTCCAGGCCCCTGGTGGTGGTGATGATGGCGGTTGGGAGATCCGGGTGTCCAGGCCAGGCGGTTCTCTGCGTGCTTGTCCTACTGCTCTGCTGTGCTGCTGGCCAGCATCACGGCGAGAAGGGCATCTCCGTGCCTGAGCATGGCTTTTGCCAGCCCATCTCCATTCCTCTCTGTACGGACATCCAGTACAACCAGACCATCATGCCCAACCTGCTGGGGCACACAAACCAAGAGGACGCCGGTCTGGAGGTGCACCAGTTCTACCCGCTGGTCAAAGTGCAGTGTTCAGCCGACCTCAAGTTCTTCCTGTGCTCTATGTACGCTCCTGTGTGCACCGTACTGGAGCAAGCCATCCCACCTTGCCGATCACTGTGTGAGCGGGCCCGCCATGGTTGTGAAGCACTCATGAACAAGTTCGGCTTCCAGTGGCCTGAGCGTCTGCGCTGCGAGGCCTTCCCTGTGCATGGTGCCGGTGAGATCTGCGTGGGCCAGAACACTTCAGACCCTGGCAGCCCCACTTCGGAGCCCACACTGTACGCCCCGGGTCACTTGACGCCACGTCCAGGCATGGAGCGGTCAGGCCAGCCTTTCACATGCCCACTTCAGCTTTCCGTGCCTTCCTACCTCAACTACAAGTTCCTGGGGGCCAAGGATTGTGGGGCACCATGTGAGCACTCACAGCTACACGGCATCATGTACTTCAGGGAGGAGGAGGTGAAGTTCGGCCGTCTCTGGGTCGGTATCTGGTCCATCCTGTGCTGCGTGAGCACCCTGTTCACGGTCCTCACCTACCTCGTGGACATGCGGCGGTTTCGTTATCCGGAGAGGCCGATCATTTTCCTCTCTGGGTGCTACTTCATGGTGGCGGTGGCTTACGTCACTGGCTTTCTGCTGGAGGACAAAGTGGTCTGCGTCGACAAGTTCAAGGAGGATGCATACAAGACTGTGGCTCAGGGTACTAAAAAGGAAGGATGCACTATCCTGTTTATGATTCTGTACTTCTTTGGCATGGCCAGCTCCATCTGGTGGGTGATCCTATCCCTCACCTGGTTCCTCTCAGCTGGCATGAAGTGGGGCCATGAGGCAATCGAGGCCAACTCACAGTACTTCCACCTGGCGGCGTGGGCCGTGCCTGCTGTGAAGACCATCACTATCCTCGCCCTGGGCCAGGTGGATGGCGATTTGCTGACGGGAGTGTGCTTTGTGGGAATCTACAATGTAGACGCGCTGCGTGGTTTTGTCCTGGCCCCGCTGTTTGTATACCTCTTCATCGGCACATCCTTCTTGCTGGCTGGCTTCGTCTCGCTCTTCCGGATCCGGACCATCATGAAGCACGATGGTACCAAAACAGAGAAGCTTGAGAAGCTGATGGTGCGTATTGGTGTGTTTAGCGTGCTTTACACTGTTCCGGCCACCATTGTCATCGCTTGCTACTTCTATGAGCAGGCGTTTCGCGAGCAGTGGGAGAAAACATGGCACATGCAGACGTGTAAGCGCTTTGCTGTGCCCTGCCCGGCCTCCAACTTTGCACCCATGTCACCAGATTTTACCGTCTTCATGATTAAATACCTCATGACCATGATTGTGGGAATCACATCCGGGTTCTGGATCTGGTCTGGGAAGACCCTGCAGTCGTGGCGCAGGTTCTACAAACGTCTCGGAAATGCCCAGGGAGAGACAACGGTTTGAAACTGTCTCAGAATAGACAATAATCAGTCAGGATTGTGAGACAGACTACAGGTCATGAACTACAGTGTGGATTTAAAAAAAGTATGGCTGCTTTGAAAGACACTACCCCGTGGAGGCCCACAGGACGATCTTGCTCAGATAATCCACTAACACCAAAAAAAGCTTGCCTTATGACACTTAAATACTTGAACTTTGGCCCTGACATTGCCTACACTTTCCTTTGAACTTTGCATGAATTCAACTTCAAAAGACTTTTTCATTTTTAAAAGATGTTTTTAAAAGAATTGTCATGTGCCTCAGTTAAAAAAGTACCTTTTGTTTGAACACTAAGAGGACGTTTTCTCAATGTTGAAGAAAAATTTGAATGACATTTTTGATGGAGAGAATAGTAATCTTTCTCATCTCTGCGATGGCCAAAAATGTTTGTATACTAATCTTGTGCCTTGTACTATTGACCAGTTCCTGTAGTGTGGTGTTTGTTTGCTTCATCCACATATAGCACACACAGTGCAGGTTTTTATATCTGTCTATGTCTGTTGCTGAATGTTTTGACTTTTTTTTGTTTGTTTTTTTTAGGACTAGTTACATTCAGTTCATCTGAGAGTAAAAGTCGGTTTCTACAGTTTATTTCAAATGTAACTTCAAACTGACTTAGGCCTTAATGACTTATGTGATTGCTGGGATTACAAAAGGAGTTTGAACTACAGTTTAAGACTACATGTATTTATTGAAACTCATTTTTAAGATCATATTCTCCACTCAGCAGTTTCACTTAATAAAGTGACTAGATTTTTACAGTTGGGTGTTTTATTTATTTATCTCTTTCCACATCTTTGGTCCTTTTGACTATTTACTGCATATAGCTTATGTTCCTCGGACTTTACCATTAGAAGAAGGTGCCCTTGAGTGTGTTGCCGCCAATAGTGATCTCACAATCTGTCTACAATGATAATATAATTAGTATAAACTGACAAATTCACATTTGGATAATTGTCATAGCCATCGTCTTTTGGCTGTTTTGACTGAACCTGTTATCAATGACTTGAATTTGGATAAAAAAATTTATTTTGAAATTAGGATTGGGCAGTTTGTGTATATATTTGCTTATTTTAAAAGAGAATTCATTACGAAATTTGGTTAAAAGCAAGTTAAAACTAACAGATGGCCATTTCCTCTACTGAGTGACTGGAGAGTGCACGCTTGAGGGCCAAGATTAGGAGAGTAATGGACTGGAGTGTAAATTATAGAGGAAGAGTAAATGTTTCTTTTAAGAAAAAGGGGGAGAGATAGACGTGTTACACAATAGCCAAGAATAACAGGAGATAATCAGGGGTGGCGTGAGGTTTGTCACCCTGCCTTTAAGACAGCAGGAAGTCCTGAGATGCACTGAGGCGTTCAGTCCTTACCCTTCCTCTCCTGGCGAAATACGATAGCCCACCATTCTCTGGCTTAAGGTAAACCTTAACCCTTCTGTTTGTTCCTTGTTTAGGGAAGGCGTGGGGGTTGTTGGGGTTACAGTATCCAGAGGGAAGGCTTTTGTTCAAGGGGGTTGGGATGGCCTGGCCAGTTGGGGAAGTTTGAACTGACCCTTTAGATCCACTACAGATAGTGAAATGTGTGACCTGCTCTTCAGAAGGGACTGCAATTACTGTCTAACACCACTATATTCAATACTCTCTACAGTATTTCACCATATCACTAAGCCAGCACCAGTCATGGGGTGGCTATGAAACATTCCAGCAATTCCTGACTGGAGCTACGAGATATGATAAACGGTTAAAGGAGTGCACGGCTCTCCACCCATCCAATGCTGCGGCCAATAAATGAAGAGCTCTGCTGCGTTCCACTGAGCTATGCCTTATAAATGTCAAGGTAAGCCTTCTACACTTGTACTCCCCTGCAATCACTCGGGAGTGATGGTTAAAAAATAACAAGCATAGTAATTTACAGATTCATAGAAATGATCGCTATTTGCAGCCCAGCTAATGGCTATTCATGTAATTGGACGGTTAGATTAGATTTTTTAAGTGTGCATTGTTTCCTCTCAGTCTGACCTGTCTTCCATCCACTGAAAGCGTGGCAGCCTACCCAAAATGACTGTTATAATGTATCATATAAGTGTTAAACAGCATTATGCTTATCAGAATGTATAGCTTTGGGGACCAACAGTTGCGCTGAAGCTCAGCTGCAGTGCTGCTTATTGAGCTCCGAGAGCAGGCTGAGCTGACGTTGTCAGAGGTGTCACAACTGGTGGAGCACAGGTGCGTTTAACAGTTGCTGTAACAGAGATGGCCAGTCCCACAGAGCCCAGGGTGACTAAAACACGAGAGCCAGAATCACACATAAAGCAAAGCAATTAATAGCATCTATTTACTGACAGGGTACATTTGTAGTGTTGCTTCCTGCAGAAACATGCCCTCAGTGAAATGGTTTACAATGGCCCGAAAAAGTCGGCCTGCGTTCAGATCGGCAAGCTTTTGTGCCTCCCGGCTGCTGCTCTTTCTCAGCCATCCCTGAGAAAAAACACACAGGCAGTGTCTCAGGTAACTAGAACCCCTTCCCCAGGTCCTCCTGCCTCAGTCCCACGAGATACAGTTCCCAAAACTGGATCGATACCCAGCGCAGAGACACCGCCTTAACTTTTGTCAGGCATTGTTTCAGCGATGTTTACCCGACGTGGAGAGTTGTCCCCAACAGATGGCCCCAGTGGTATGACTGGCTATCCAGTTTCTGCTCTCTTGTTGAGAGAGTTATAACAAGAACATTGTACAGAGTGCTGTGAAATGCCCTGAGTTACATTCTTGGCGGACATATAATATTTTCCTATAAGGCTCCCAAGACACGCAGGCCTGCACATTACCACATAATAATATCAGCACTTTCAGTGATGTTTTAGACTGCATTTACGCTCATGTAAAAGGTTCTTTTATATATATATCTTCACCTTTATTACCTCTAGACCCCCCGTCCCTTTAAGGACCTGAAGCTGTTTGAACTGAAGAACAAAGACTCCACTTTTGAACGAACTTTAAAAACCTCCCGTCCTGTACTTATTTCCAATACACCCCAAGAAATTTTTACTTAGACACAGACATGAGCTCATAGGTATTCTACACCCATCCCCCTCTCCCAAACGCACACATACCCCCTTCCCCCATTCCTCACTGGCCCTCATCTGGTAGTGTTCAGGCCCTGTGCTCTGCCGAGAAATCCGATCTTCCCTTTGGATTTCAGCTATAGCACAGCCGTACAGAAACCGAGCTTACAGGTCTAATATGTAAGCACCACACACATCACGCGGCCTAAATGCCACACGGTGTCTCTTTCTCTTTTCTGTGATCCGTTTTGCAAGCCTGCTGTATGTTGTCAATACGAGAAGGGTGCTGTTAAGCCTTAAAGGAAATTTTTACTTGCTCCAAGAATCAAACACACAGAACATAATCTCAGCAAAGGAAACTCATCCTTGGCTGAAAACCCCTAAGAAGCCTGGGGCTGGCTCACACACAGATAGGTGTTACCCCTCCGTATTTACTTCCTTTCACTCCCCAGGACCCAACCCATCTTCCTCCTCTTCTCTAAGCTCCATCTTTATCACTGCATTTCTCATCCCTCCCCCTTTCCCCCCACTCCGTTACCCAATCACGTGACACATTCTCATTTTTTTTCTCTATAACATCCAGGCCTGTCTGAAATCAGACCCTTTAAAATGGACGTCAACTCTACACCCACTGAAAGAGACTACAGGGTAGGCCTATAGGGTTAAAGTCATTTATACATTAGTTTTTCTAGTTCATTGTAAGTACAGTCAACAGTAGTCAAAGGGCAGCGCTATTAATGACCTTCTGCTGCATGACCTCTCCTTGGCCACGGTTTGGGTCCACAGCTGAATGATCCACAGGAGGGAACGAGGAGGGCTAATCAGACTCTCTGTATGGTCAATTGTCGCCATCTAGTGGTCAAAGTGTAAATAACAGGCAGCCTACACTATATGGACCAAAGTATTGGGACACACCTGTTTTTCAGAGCTAGCCCATTACTTCCAGTGCAGGGCTTAACCTTAATGCTTCAGCATACCAACACATTTTGGACAACACCATGTTCTAACATTGTCGACACAGTTATTACTCCAACATGACTGTGTCCCAGGGCACAAAGCAAGCTCCATAAAGACATGGTTGGAGGAGTTCAGTGTGGAAGAACTTGACCTCAACACCGTCAACACCTTTGGGATGAACTGGAACGGAGATTGCGAGCCAGGCCTTCCTGTCCAACACTAGTGCCTGACCTCTACAGAATGAATTCCCACAAAAACTCCAAAATCTTGTGGAAAGCCTACCAAGAAGAGTGGGAGCTGTTAGAGCTGAAAGTGGGGATGACAACTCCATACTGAAGTCTATGTATTTGAATGTATTTGGTGTAATGGTCAAGTGTCCCAATACTTTTGTCTGCATGGTGTACCACAGGACTTATCTAGATCTTTTCTGTCAGGACATGTAGAAGCAACCCAGTTCCATGGATTTAATCAGAGAGATTCTTTAAACAGGTTGCTGGAATGAAAAAAATTCTGTTATCTGGAAACCTGCCGTCTGTCATTTGTCTATATATCAAATAGCAAACCAGCATAAGGCACTTTAGAGCACACTGAGATTCTGTTTTGTAATGTTTGTAAAATTAGTTCAAAATTAATTTTTGTTTTGGATTTCCAAATGTGTTTAAATTGTTTTACAGATCAAATCAAGAACTCATTTCACGTTATACTATGTATGTGACATATAAATAATCGTGAAGCCTGAATGCTGGCCCTGTATGGGTTAGACTGGACACCCCTGGCATGCTACACACGATTGATCCCAAAGTAGTTTGCTGTACGTGACCAGTGTCCCTGAAACCCGGATGATATAATATTGTGGCACAACACAGACACACATCTGGCAACACAAAAAAGTAGCTAGCCATGGTTAAGACAGTGGGATGCTGGTAGAATGAGCTCATACTCCTGCCCTGTAGTACAGCACATAGAACATGATGGTAATTATGATCTGCTGGATAAATGTATACTGATATGAGTAGGATGCAGTATTTACTACCCTCTCTTCATGGAACAAGCTGATGCAATATGCATTATACAGTTATTTTATGCATTATACAGCTGTAAAAGGTTGTTTTATACTTTTGCTGAATTCAGCACTCAAATTTAAATCATATTTCTTTCCCTATAGCTCTCTGTTGGTCATGCTGTGACCTAAACCATATTATTGACAAGTTTTTTCTTCCTCAATGAAATCACATTTCTGCATTTACAGAACAGATCTGGGTGACATTTCGAATTTCTAGTGTTAGAAACAGAATTCTCTATTAACTACAGAAGCAAAAGTTGGGGTGTAAATTAGATCAGTTTGGACTATTCCTGTAATGACATTCATTTTCAGACAAGCAGGTTTTTAGATGCGTTTTGTGGTTTTGAATAAGAATCCATTATCTTTACTTTCAGAACCGCAATCAGCCGCTTAGATGAGTCTATAGCTGCTGACTGTTAGGTTCCTATAATATAATACACTCAGATATAGTTTTCGAGTAAAACGTGAGGAGACAAACCTTAGACCATCCAAAAATAGAAAAACCAAACGTGAGGGTGTTTAAACTTTTGCACGTTCCCTATTACAGGTGAAGTTTTTTTGCGAGGACAGGATGAAAGCTAAAAATGAACAAAGTGTAAAAAAACGACGTTATTATTTCAACATTTTATTTAAAAAACAAGACAAAAGAAAAATAATAATCTTTCTATGTCCACAAACCATCTGGACCAAATTCCCTCCCCATGTTCAACATAGATGGGAAAAGAAAAACATATAGATTAGAAAAAGAAAAAGAAAAACAGGAGTGGCCAGCGAGTGCTCCGCCTCCAAGTGCGTTCAGCTGCCTTATGCAGTGGTTAGCTTCACGTCCTGGAGAAAGCAATGCCTTCACGCTGCCAGATACAACATAGCAGGACGGCCTGGAGGACTGGTGTTCAGCACAGTGTGTTACTTTCCCTCCTCAAACACAACTGATACACCAGGCAATTAACAGGTGATGCGACTCAGGAGTGTTTAAGCAGGGAAACCACCAAGACGTGCTTTTCCAAGGCATGATACCGACTAGACAAGCTCTTTGGTACCTGGTACTTTGTGCATTGCCCCATCAATGTAGATTGTAGCCCTGCAAGAACTTGCCGTAATGTCATCAACGCAACAAACATAGTTGCAATGGAGAATACTAAAGGAGATCCTGTGTCACGCGACATTTCTTTCTCTGACTAATCGGTAGTCTGCAGTTTTTATGTGACATTTCGGGACCTATGCAGCTCGCTTGCAACCACGTACCAAAAAAGGCAAGTCGAGTCGGTACCATGCAGTGGAAAAGCGACTAGACTGTGCTGTACTGAAGCTGAGCACCCCTGCAATAGAGGAAGTTTCAGATAGACATTGAGAAATGGCGATGACAAATGTAATAATTCACAAAAAAACAGCTAAATGTGCAGTATCTTTGTGTGCAATCACTGTCTTTGTTTTGTGTTGATAAGCATTGCCCCTGAGTGCTGATCAGAGATCATTCTTATGTTATTAAATAAGCTCTCACGTCTGAAGCAGGGGAGTCCTTGTGTTGCTAAGTAGAGGAACAGCTTTCAAATTTTGCAACAAGGGAAGGGGGCCCCAGAGAAATCCAAACATAAAACTGAGACATGCATCTGAAAACCACTGATCCTACACATAACAACAAGGGTTTCCCTTCCCTTCTGCAGCTCACAGTGTGCAAATCTCAACACAGTTGTTTTATGCATACACTATCACAAACTTCCTAATACCAGAAAACTATATAGCCCCACTAATGCGAACACTGTATCAAAAGCTAAAACCACAGTTTATTCCTGTATAAACATTATAAAGGTGAACTGGGACTAACAACATGAGCGGTGGGCTTGGCGTCGATCAGTATCACTTTCGCTATTTCACTTGCAATGACGACAGAGCACATTTACGACAGCTCAAAAGTGGATGTTTTTGTCCTCCTACTCTGTTCTGCACACTCTGTTCTGCATCCCCAGTGAAGCACTGCAGTGTCAATAAAGATGAAAAAAACAAATAAATGGGCAACACGCTCTACAGTTCAACATCTGAAATGATGGGGAAACACAAGAATTTACTCTGAGGGTTCGGGGCGAATCGCAAAATATGCCATTATCAGTCATTGCAACACAGCACATATCCAGAGTCCAAGTGTGTTAGGGAGAGACAGAGAGAAAGGAAGGGAGAGAGTGAGAGAGCAGTTCGGGAGGAGGAATTTTCTGTACATCCCTCCTACCTTATTCTATATCTTTTTTTTTTTTTTTTTTTTGCCTCTAACTCCCTCAGTTGCAGCAGCCCTGGCGGAATATCGCTTTGATCCAGATGGTTTTTCCATTTCCCTCTGAGAGAAGCACAAAAGGAAACAGAAGAAATAAACGTCATACATACAAAATTACGATTTAAAGAGAAGAGAGCTGCAGTAAAGGTCTAGTCATTTCAATAGCCGCCAGTCTGTTCCTGGTACACCTCAATAACATCCTCGTCCTCCATTCCCAGCTGCAGAAAGAAAGATAGAGACAGAAAGATATTAATAAAAATCACACCTATATTTTATCCCTTGTATTTAGAATCGTATGGAACACCAAAGAAACATGAACTGATATGAAAATATAAAAGTGTCATTTAATTCATTTACACAATAAAACATTGCCTTGTTTACTTGTTGATGCTTTGTCTCATTTAAGCTACTACTCTATCACAACTGAAGTATAGTGTCAAGCTATTGCAGCTAATCATTACTTATGGGTGTGGAACTATGTATGTGTGATACAAGAAGTCCCATAAAGCTGTTAGCCTTCCACCCTCAGTTAAAGGCCCCAGTGTGACTGTCCCTCATGCTCTGCCATCAGTTACTCCACAGATGTACAACTACTTCAGTCTAACTGTCTTGAACACATGCAGCATGATTAAAGTTGGACATTAATACCTCTTTGGGGGTCTGGTTGTCTGTGATTCTCTGTCCTTCAAAAAGAAACCTTAGAGAGTTCATGGGGACACCCTGTGGAAAATACAGAGACAACAGGATTAACTGCACTTTCTCATAATAACATAATAATAACAAAACTTTTTAGTGTAGATACGACATCTTATAATCTTCACAACAAATGTTTTGTAACAAAAAACCCCCAGACATTACGATATTTGAATAGCCGCTGTTAAAATCACTAACACATGTCATCAGGCAGAAATTCATCAGATGAGATGCATCTGTGCAAAACACCTGACAAGGTGTTGCCATTCAGTTTTATTTTGGAACGGTTCATCTCAACACCATATATGACAAGAACTTTGTCCCATACTGTACAAAAGAAGGATGCGGCACAACAGTACAATGCTTCACAGAGTGATGGTGAAAGCATCACGTGGCTGGTTTGCTTTTTATTATGATGTCTTACCTGTCTCTGACTGTATGATTCCTTGAGCTTCTTTAAATGCGTCGTCATCTTCACTTTGAAGTGAATTTCACTGTTGTCCTGCAATGAAAACAGATAAGAACACACAGGGTTGAAACACTGAACAGTCTAATAGGCTCATCGTCCAGGATAAGAAAAAGAGGGAACAGGTTAGTTGGTTCATCATATCTTGATGCAACACACAGGTTAGTTGGTTTTATTTATTTACTTTTTAGAGGGGTTTCGTTTGACAGAGAAAGGATTCTAAACGTTCTTAGAATATTATTATTATTATAGAATATTATAAACTGCACAGTACTTTAATATAAAGAGCCTCTTCTCTTACCTGCCCAATCACTTTCAGTTTAATATACTCTCCGTCTTTCTTTTCTCCTCCATCACCTGAAGGCTTGGTCTCCTGTTGAAGAGACACAGTAAGATCTACAGTCCACATTTTTATTGAACGCTGTAAACATGAAAACATAACAGACTCTGCTACCTAGCTAGCTTGCAGCTAACGGGCTGCCTGTGATAACATCTGAGCACTCGCTAGCTATCTCTACGACACAAACGTGTAAAATGTTTTATCTTCCATCGATAGTTAGTACATATGTGCTTGTCATCACAACACGACAGGTACAACTGAGCAGCTGCTACACACAACTGTTTAACTTTGTTTTCTGGGCCCCTGTAACGTTCATGCTAGTATGCTAACCTGCAGGGTTTTACACTGGAATGTGGAGCTACTTAGGTAGCCAGCAGGCTAACACATCCCTGAACAAGCGACTACAGCCTTAGCATTTGAAACAGAGGTAAAGAGTCTGGTACATGTTACAATAATACATAAAATACAAGGTACAGACAAGGTGAGTGGCAGTTAGCTCACGTTAGCCAGTTAGCAGCAGACTCCCTCAGCCTGCTAACGGGAGTGAACGGGCCTGCGTGTTTTTGTATTTCAGCCTGTTTGTCACAGCCTACTGCTCATCCCCAGCTCCACAACTCTCACAGAAACACACACAAACACTCACCGTGTCCGACATGCTGATCCACCACGCTCAGCCCCTTCTGAGGATTATTTTTATTTACAAATGAAAGTGTGGCTGTAACACTGGTTATTCTCTCAGCTGCTGCCTCTCTCTCTCTCGCTCTCTCTCTCTCACTCACTCACTCACTCACTCACACTCTCACAGACACACTCACACACACTGCTGACCTCACTGGAAGAAGGGGCGGGCTGGATGATGACAAAATCCTGTGTGTGTGTGTGTGTGTGTGTGTGTGTGTGTGTGTGTGTGTGTGTGTGTGTGTGAATGAGTGTGAGTGTGTCTGTGCATCTGTCTCTCTGTGTACATGAGTGTGAGTGTGTGTGTGTGTCTGTCTGTTTGTTTGTCTGTGTGAATGTGAGAGTCTGTCAGTGTGTGAGTGTGTGATGGTGA
>JBBPCW010000106.1:1437264-1447651 GCA_037974425.1 Phenacogrammus interruptus | reverse complement strand
ATAAATAGCATATCTACATTTGCAGGCAAAAGCTGGGATCTTTGAGCACTCACAATATCCCCTGCCATAGAAAAACATGCTCACTGGGAACAGTTGGGTAAGCCTTGGAAAGAGAGGAAAGAAGTGGATACATTTGAGCATTTTCTTTACACCATTTCAGTGGACAGCTAGGATTAAACTGCCATCATATCGCAAATGTATCGGCAACACACTACGATACATATTGTAACAGTTTAGCATCGTGAAATATTGTACTACGATATATCGTTACACCCCTAGTAACGGGGCTTTAATGGGCTTTGGCACAATTCCCTTGTCGTCTACTTTTCATCTGAGCCACCGATGAAGGCAAGATGAAGACCCCTGTGCAAGAGTAACAGACTGTGCCTCCAGCCTGTTCAATCCTGCCGCTGGAATAGGCCACACTGAAGACTAAGGCATTGTAGTTGCATTTAAGGGTTTCATTCCATCATTAAATTAATCCACTTAAAGCTGGATTATTCACTAATGCACTCAGTACCTTCATGTTGTACGTGCAGTGCAAGAATAAGGTAAGGTGATTTATTCTTAGTGGATGTAAGGGCCTATACAAGCTAAGTCTGATTAACTCTTAAGATTTAAGTAAACTCTTCTTATGAAGGATAACACTGGAGTTTCTTAGAAAAGCCTTTCACCACTGTAGTGTGGCCTCGGATGCTCTCCGTGAACTAAATACCGTATTATGTAGTTTATTGCTGAGACGTTTTGATCCAGTCTGAAAAAAAATGTAAATTTTATGACTTTCCGATAATCCCAAATGCAGCTGATCATCTAAGAACTGGAGCTACAAGACAAACATCCGTCTAACCTTTCATTATCACTGGATATAAAGGACATACTTGGCCTATAACAGGGGCAGTTCAATTCATAAAAAGCAGTGCTGCTTCAGCAGACACCTTGGCACTTTAAAACCTATTATGCACAACCTGTACCTGGGTTCTGAAGAGGACAGCTGTTTTACTGTATGCATACTTTTAGGACTGATCGAAAGAAGTGGTAATATTAAGTATTGGCACTTAATACAGTCCTAATAAAGACTGATGTATTAAATTGAGCCCTTTGTGAGACAAGGTTGCTTATGTAAACCTCCCTGTTGGTGCTTTCCCTCTTTCAGGAGATGATTGAGGAGTTGCAGAAGCGCTGCATCCAGCTGGAGTATCCTCTTCTGGCTGAATATGACTTTCGCAATGACACGGTCAACCCCGACATCAACATGGACCTGAAGCCCACAGCCGTGCTTAGACCGTATCAGGAAAAGAGTCTGCGCAAGATGTTTGGCAACGGCCGAGCTCGGTCCGGAGTCATCGTCCTGCCCTGCGGTAATCACATACAGAACAAAACACACCTGACCCAGTCTTAACCTCTCGTCACGCGCAGTTAAGATTTAAATATATAATGTGTATAATGCAGGGCATTGTTAGGGTGGAACTGTTGAGGCTGTAGCCCTTAATTTTTTTAAATCAAAACCGAAGCCTGCCTTTTACAAAATTACATCTCTGCACCCCCCACAAAAAACAGTGCCCCCCCCCCTGTCGCCGCCCCCCCCTGTAGTCAGCATTGAAACTTGTCACTTTCTACCAGACAGACTTAGATAAGTTCAAGAACATTAAATTCTTTAGCTCCAAAGCAAACTCATAAAATCACGTCCTTTGCCCTAATGGCCTCAGGAACGGTTACAAAACCTTTTAATGATCTGGTCAGCAAACATTCCCCTTAATATGAGAATAACTGAATATACCGATTTTCTCTTAGAATATGTGATTTCTAGGATATATGTGAATTTCTCCGACACACGTAACCCCCGCGAATTTCGGGGGTCGACTGCACATCACTTTTAAATTATTTTCATGATTTTCTGCTGTTTGTCAGTTAAGTCTGTACACTAACCAGCAAACCAGCACACTGCACTGTACAATCCATAGATATGCTGTTCTATTACAGTTTTGCACACTGTGCAGATCTTGTTTCTTATTATTAATAATAATATTAATAATAAAACTTATTTATTAGTGCCTTTCACAACTCTCAAGGTAACTTTACAAAAGTCATCCAGAAAAAAAAAATTAAAGAACAGATCAATTAAATTAAGAGTTTATAATCCTTGTGTTGTCCTCAAGCAGTGCTGCTACAGCAGACACCTTGGCACTTTAAAACCTATTATGCACAACCTGTACCGCGTTCCATGTTGGGGACGTTAAGCTCAGTTAGTTGAACGCACTCTCCATGGATACGGCGGGCCAGCTGAAGATCTTAGGCATGATGATGACTCTCTTGGCGTGGATGGCACACAGGTTGTGTCCTCGAATAGGTCCACCAAGTTAGCCTCGCTGGCCTCCTGCAGGGCCGTGACGGCAGAGCTATGGAAGTGGAGTTCGGTCTTGAAATCCTGAGCGATCTCAAGCACCAGGCGCTGGAAGGGCAGCTTGTGGATCAGCAGCTCCGTGGATTTTTGTTAACGGCAGATCTCTCTCAGAGCTATGGTGCCGGGTCTGTAACTATGCAGTTTCTTCACAGAACCAGTGGCTGGTGCGCTCTTGCGAGCAGCCTTCGTGACCATTTGTTTCCTAGGCACCTTATCAACAGTGGATTAGCGGGCAGTCTGCTTTGTTCTTAAAAAGTGAAAGTGATCATTCGGTCATACTTGAACACACCACAACACACAGTGTGAACAGCACGAAATACTTCCTCTGCATTTAACCCATTCACCAAGTGAAGCAGGGGGCAGCAGGAACACGGCGCCCGGGGAGCAGTGTGTGGGAACCTCAGTGGTACCTAGTGGTTTTGGGAATCAAACCCGGACTTTCTGGTCGCAGGGCAAATGCCCTAACCACTAGGCCACCAACTGCCCCTTCTTGCCATAGTAGTAAAGTGAGATGCTGTTTTGCCACAAGACAAATAGTGAAAAAATATGTATATATTATACAAGCCTATGTATTGATCTGATGAATATTTACTTAAAATTATACATCTTTACAAAATACCAAACACAAACATGCCAGACAGAGCAGCGTCAGTCTCGTCTGCATTTACCATAACCTAGCAACGTAGCCTGTTTATTGAAATGTTTCTTTATTTGGAATGTACTTTTTCAGTATTTCTTTATTACTTTAGTTTACATTATTTAATTAATTTTCTAGCTCTATTGCACATGGTCTCATAGGCACATTTCACAACAAATACTGGAACATGTGACAAAAATAATCTTGAAGTAGGACAATTAGTACATTAAAGAGTTGTTGTTTTGTTTGAAATCTTTTTTACTTTTATTTGTTTCTACATCTGCTTGTCCTCAGGTGCCGGGAAGTCTCTGGTGGGAGTAACAGCGGCCTGCACGGTGCGGAAGCGCTGCCTGGTGCTGGGGAACTCCTCCGTGTCGGTGGAGCAGTGGAAAGCCCAGTTTAAGATGTGGTCCACCATCGATGACTCTCAGATCTGCCGCTTCACGTCAGACGCCAAAGACAAACCCATCGGCTGCTCGGTGGCCATCAGCACCTACTCCATGCTGGGCCACACCACCAAGCGCTCCTGGGAGGCAGAGAGGGTCATGGAGTGGATGCGCAGCCAGGAGTGGGGGCTCATCATCCTCGATGAGGTCCACACTATTCCAGGTGTGTGGATGTGGTTGGACGTGTACTAGTGCCCATGAGTAATCATACAGATTCCAGTTATACCAAATATAGTTACAGATTATTGCTGGCCTTTTGAAAGACAGAGAAGGTAAAAAGTACCGATGCAGTCTCCTTGAAGAGCACCCAGCAGGATGTTCAGTGATTTCATATTCGTTTAAACTGTGGTTGATTACTTGATGTACTGGAGACTGATAAAAGCAGTACGTTTTCAAAATGTTCAGTATATTTAAACAATACTGTAATTAAAATAAGGCATATTTCAGCCTCTTGCGATATCAGTATAGCAAAAATACTGTGGGACTTACCAGCGGTCAGATCATAGTGGGATCGTCGAGTGTGCATTGCTCATCATTATAAAACGATTAAATTCTGTATTTGTAACTAATCTTTTTTTTTTTTTTTTTTCTGCTTGTTATTGCTCTACACACACTCAGCGAAGATGTTTCGTCGCGTTTTGACCATAGTCCAGGCCCACTGTAAGCTGGGTTTAACGGCTACACTGGTGCGAGAGGACGATAAGATTGTAGATCTTAACTTCCTTATTGGGCCCAAACTGTACGAAGCCAACTGGATGGAGCTTCAGAACAATGGCTACATCGCTAAAGTCCAGTGTGCTGAGGTGAGATACACGCACACATGAACAAGACCCAGTAGAACAGGTTAAATGCCTATTCACTTTGTAAGTCAAAGGTGGATGTAAGGTTGGTTTTTTTTGTTGTTGCTTTAATCCATGGTCAGGCTTGCTCCTCTGTGAATATATAATATGCTTCACCAAACGTCTAGAAATAAATTCAGTAAAAATCTAAATGAGGGCATAAAGAGATTTGATGCATCATCATTCTCATTCAGAAACACTGATACCGCTGCACTGGGTTCCCTCCTCTGACAACCTCCACTGCCTCAGAGCAAAAACTGTGACAAGGATGCATTGTTTACCGTGAGCTCCATTAAATAATAATTAGGGATGCACCGATTGTAGTTTTCTTGGACGATTACCGATTTTTTTTGTAAGTGTGATCGGCCGATACCGATTTTTCCGATACCGATTTTTTTCTCCAGAAAATTATAGCTGCTGGGTTTCAGCTTTTTGAATGTAACGCGGGAGTTACTTTCCCTGTTTACTGGTTACTGTTATAATAGTGACATATGATAGTGGCAACCCTACAGCAAATACAAACAAAAATCTAATTTTCTTTAATATAAAGCTTTTTTATAACAAAAATTCTTTACAAATTTAAATAAATAAAATGTAATACATAAACAAATAAATAAACCCCCAAAAAAGATCGATTTGAAATCGGCAATACGTGCGAGTGATTGGCCGATCACCGATCAGGCCAAAAATCCGTTTCCGATCACTGGCCGATCAATCGGTGCATCCCTAATGATAATAAGCTTTTGCGACATTATAAAATGCAGTGCTGGACATGCAGGACGTAATTGAAACTACAATTGGAAACGTGTGATGAGGCAAAAATGTTTTGGTCATGCACGCCATCAGTGAGGCTTTGGGGCTGTTTTGCTACTTGTGGTTTAGAGGATTTTCTGAAAATTTGTGGAATAATTAATTCTACTTGATATCATGAGATTTTAGCCCAAAATCTGTCAGCCTCTGCCTGGAAGCTGGAGCTTGGCTGTGGGTGGGCTGTTCAGCAAGATAATTACCCCAAACACCTCAAAATCCACCCAGAAATGGGTGCATGAACACACAGGCTTCAGATCTGAACCCAGTTGAAAGCTGTAGATTGTAGAGGGCAGGCAGCTAGCCGAGACTCAGTAATGTCAATGATATAGAAATGTTCTGTTTGGAGGAGTAGTCCAAGATCTCTAATCTTTTTTTGAGCGTTACAGAAAGTGCCTCACTCCTTTAAATTTTTCTGTGATACTTCACCATTTATTAATAATAGAGGTGCCAATATTTTTGAAACTTATTTAAATGTACTTATTAATTTACTTTGTAAATATCACTCATTGTGACCTAAGCATGATTCATTTACAAAGCACAAGGCATAACAAAGCACACTTAACTGAAGTCCTGAACCAGTGAAGAACCAGGAGCAGATGAATCCAGATGATCAGGCGGTGATCAGTATACTGGTGGTGCTGAATGCTGAATGATTGGAATTCCTTTATCTAGGCTCCTTTTAGGGGTGGGCGATATGGCCAAGATGTCATATAACTATTTATTTTTTATGATTTTATTATGGTATTTATATTGATTTGTAACTATAGACTTTTTTTTACTATTCTGCAACAGTACAACCAAACTATTTCCTTTGTAAAAAATATAGTCCTAAAGAACTAAACAGCATTTAGGCCAAATAGCATTTTTGAACAGATTTGAATCAGTTTGTGCAATTTTTGTGCAACATATTTATTTAAAGCTAAATAAATACTTGATGTTACGACAAATCACAATAAAAATGGCAACTGGTGCAATTCTTAAACTATTACTGAATTATTCAACACCGTTATTTTTAAAATGATATAAACTGCAATTATTAAAAAAACTTCAACTTAGTAACATGTTTTTCCAGTATTGTTTTTAAGAGTTTATCAGAACCGCAAATCCTTTTTGACATCTAAAATGAAGATTTCACTGCAAATAGGCTAGTGTGTTGCTTGTGAAATTTAGAACTCTCTAAAAAACATTTAGAACTCTAAAATACAATGTGTTAAAAAAAATTTCCAATGTTACAAGATCACAATAATCTTAAAATTTCAAACTACGATCAAAAAAACAATGAATGAAAATAAACAATTAACACCTTGAACGTCTGACCGCATCAATTGATGTAATTTCATCAGAATCGCGTCTATTGGCATATTGGAGCAGCAAGTATGTTCTGTAAGAGACATAGGTGTGGTGTAGGCACATGAACTCACGTGTTTTTACATATTGTTGTCGCTCACATACTGATTCTGTTATGGCAACTGGCGCTGTACAAAGGGCTGCATGACTAAACGCCTGCAGCAGCGCCGTATCAGGAAGCGTCTTGAGCGAAACTGGACACAGCGTGAGTTGACGCACACAGCCGTTTAGGTATAGCCACTTAGCCGCCGAAAATATTATATATTTTCAAAAGCCACAGGGAGCCGCAAATCTTCATTTCATTTATTTAATCTGAACACGAGACAGTTCAAACGGTATGAAATAGTATTTATGCACCAAGAAGATGAATCAAAGCAAAATATAACAAGATGAGGGGTGGCTCAAGACTTTTGCACAGTGCTGTATGTGTGTAAACATTTTTTAAATGCATAATCTGTGTGTGTGTGTGACTTTTAGGTGTGGTGTCCTATGTCCCCTGAGTTCTATCGAGAATATGTGGCTATAAAAACTAAGAAACGGATCCTGCTGTACACGATGAACCCCAACAAGTTCCGCGCCTGCCAGTTCCTCATCCGCTTCCACGAGAGACGCAACGACAAGATCATCGTCTTTGCTGACAACGTCTTTGCTCTCAAGGAATACGCCATCCGCCTCAACAAGTAAGGCACAGATTTACAAGTCCATATTTAGCTGGCAGCCCTGCCCTGAGGGTTTGTTTAGTCGTGGGGACTGCGTGTAAACCAGTTCTCTGTTTTCTGTGGAACATAAAAGCCAAAACCGCGTCCCAGATCAGGACCGAATATCGATTTTCTTACTCGCCTGCCTTATCCTTTGAGGCCCAGTTCACACCTGACTTCTTAAAACAACCACAAGGCGTAAGCCACACACCTGGCATCAGAATGTGCACTACAGGAAAGAAGTCTGGACTCGACCTCAAAAGCAAAACATTAGAAATACTTCGATTTAACTGACTGGTTTTCAAATTTTGGTCTGCAGTAACACATTATTTAACCACAAAGGCTCAAACAAAGAGCCATATCAGGTCTGCCTTTAAGTGAAAGTGACCATTTGTTATACGTGAACACACCACAGCACACAGTGTGAACAGCACGAAACACTTCCTCTGCATTTAACCCATTCACCAAGTGAAGCAGGGGGCAGCAGGAACACGGCGCCGGGGAGCAGTGTATGGGACGGTACCTTGCTCAGGGTACCTCAGCGGTGCCTAGCCGTCCTGGGAATCGAACCCGGACTTTCTGGTCGCAGGGCGAATGCCCTAACCACTAGGCCACCAGCTGCACAGTGCACAGACATTTACTTTGTGTCATGAAGAAAAAGCAAACCTTCTTCAACAGGATAATGATCGCAAGACTGCTTCAAAACTGTGCCAAAATTACATCCAGTTTAAAAACCCAAAACGTTATGAAAATTCTGTCCTGGCCTCGCCATCTCCAGATCTTTCTTCCACTGAAAATCTGCTGGGAGGGTTTAGACACAATTTATTTCCAACAGCATGTGGAAATAAACCCTACCTGGAAAGCATGTGACGTATAGCTCTGTGGTAAATGCAGGGGGAGGTTGTTTTTGATGAAACTCATACATATGCTTTCGCCTCCATGAATTTGGACGTATAGTGTTTATATGAAACTCCAAAACCAGTCAGTTCCATTTGTTGTAGGTGCTTAGTGCTGTCCGCCTGTGGCTGGACCGGACTGGAATGCGTGTTAATGCCGGGATGGAGAGGGCATGTTTGTTGCAGTCTATCACCATTGAGATCACGAAGAGAGGTGTTCAGAGCTGAAAAAAAAAGTGTTGCAGTCAGACCTGTGAAAATATTTCAGGAGGCTTGTTACAGTTGATTTATTAAAGAGGTGTATTTAATAATAACCAAAATAAAGCAGCTCTCTTTTTTGCTGTGCCAGAGTAACACACACAGCCACCTAAAACCAATGCTTCTGGCAGACTCTAAATCTCACACTGGCTTTGACTTTTCTAAACCCTTTTGCATGCTGCGAAAGCTTTTAAGCACCAGCGGTGATCCAGTAGGGAATTTCTTCGCATATCCTACCACCCGATGCTTTTGCTTGAATTTCAGCTGAATGTTGATGAAACAGGATATTTGTATTCCCTCAGTTTGACAAAAGGGACTCCTGATGTACTGATAGTCTGTTTATTTTTAAATCAGTGATTAATACAAGATGAAAAGCATTTAAAAAAATATGAGGTCCACACATTATAAAAGGATGAACAGTTTACAATAATTATCAAAATAGTATTTTTTTTTGTCAGTGTGTCTTGAGGTTTAATCACTTTTGTAACACAAGGTATTGGATATTAATATTACATATTCATTTCACTGTAGCTTTATTCTTTCTCAGCAGTGTAGTGCTTGATTCTGCATTCTGGGCATGCCTCAGTTTCCCAGCTTCCTACTAAATAAACCTAAGAAGTGTTATTATGTGTTAGAATCATTTCATACATTTTACAGATATTATGTAGTAGACATATGGAGTAATGATACGGCTGCGTCCGAAATCGCATACTACGTACTATATAGTATGTGAAAGCAGTATGCGAGGCGAGTAGTGTGTCCAAATTCATAGTATGGGAAAAACAGTAGCGAGAAGTTCCCAGATGACCTCCTGCTTCCGGCCGAATTCTGTAGTAGGCATTTGATGGACACTGCCCTATCCCATAAGGCAGCAGGAGAGGCGGAGTCATATTCGAAAAATGGCGGTAAATGGAAACGTGGCTCTTTTCAAGTGTAAGTGCCGTAAAGAAGACACAATCATTGTGGTTACACGTTCATTGTGGTTAAATTACACTTGTGAGTAAATGCCCTCTGTAAAGGTAAACAATAACACGCTGTTGTGACGACACATGACAACATCAACACAGCGGATGCAGTACGTCCCAATTCCACTCATACTGCCCTCATTCATACTGTATAGAACACACTGTTTTAACGGTAGAGCAGTACGTTCTCATTCAACTGTAGTACCTAGTATGTAGTATGCGATTTTGGACACAGCCTACGTGTTTTGGATGGTAGTGTGTGTTCTGTTTTTCAGTGAGCATTTTCTTACATGGAAACGTTGAAAATTAGTCCTTTGTAGCAGTTGTTTGCACTTGAATGGCCTCCACATGTGGATCATGAACAGTGGTTTCTGTTGCTGTGTAGCTCAGGAGAGCTTTCTTGGAAAACACAGGACTATCCCTCTATTATAACCGCCTCAGCCTATAATCAGCTCAGCGCGATTAAATCTGGGGGGTGGGGGTGTGGGGTCGCCGTCACTGTGTTTCTAATGCTTCTCGTGTGACCTCTCCTCACCTGTGAGGTGTTTCACACTTGGAGAAATGGCCTTTGCAGCATCAGGCCTAAATCTGCTGCTTTTGAGCAGTTTAAAGGTGGTGAGGTTACAGAAATCAGCCTGGAACAAAGCCGGAAGGTTTTTGGGAAGCGCAATTTCAGCAAATAGTTTCACATGTGACCTGTTTTGGTTAGTAGGGTGCGTGCATGCGTGCCTCAATTAGTCTTCCTCTCTTTGGCCAGGCCCTACATCTATGGACCCACATCACAAGGGGAGCGGATGCAGATCCTGCAGAACTTCAAGCACAACCCCAAGATCAACACCATTTTTATCTCCAAGGTAACACAGCTCCCTCTGCAGTAATGATTCTACATTGTTATCTGTATATGACAAATAAAACTTGAAACTTGAAGCTATGTATATTCATGTTCAGTCTCTGTCTGTCTGAAAATAGTGAAAGTGAAAAATGTGTGTGCGAGAGCTTTATAGTGATCATTCCACCACAGCACACGGTGTGAACAGCACGAAATTCTTTCTCTGCATTTAACCCATTCACCAAGTGAAGCAGGGGGCAG
>JBBPCW010000106.1:1313840-1323941 GCA_037974425.1 Phenacogrammus interruptus | reverse complement strand
ATAATTTATGAAACTCTGCATTAATTATTCAGTTGTTAAAGCTTATTATCTAGTATTACTAAGAATCGACACAGCATTAATGATTGCTGGGGCAAATGAATTAGTCAACACAGCAACATTTGAACATCTTATTATTCCCTTTGTACACAGATACCACAAGAACGATTTAACTGTCAAGTCAAATCTTTCAGCCGCACTGCTTGTTGGTAACTCATGTGAGGCATCATTCAAAATGCCAGAAGTTGCATGTGCTGCAGTTTAGATTTTTGTGAAAAAATGTCTTGGGATGATAAATACCTCTGTACTCAGAGACGGGAGGATTGAAAGTAGCCAATCTGAGAGTGTTGTTCATTGGCTGCTGCAGCTGCAGTGCAGCATTCCTGCTACAGCTATCTAAAGTTAAGCTGTACATTTTAAGGGTAATATATTAAGCTAAGTTTTAAATGAAATTAAAGTGTTTGGGGGACTATTTGGGGATATTTCACCACAAATTTGAGTGTTTTCACAATGTAAAAAAAATTAAGGAATCCTAGTTACTCTTTAGTTTTTAATCAAATGTTTCTTTTTGTATGTGTTAGCCTTATGCTGTGTCTGGATCTCCTCTCATGGTGACACATCCTACTTCTTCATTCTGCGCTTCACAACCCTTCCACCAGTGCCAGGTCAGAGTCCAAATTAAACAGTATAACAGTAGGAAAACAAAAGGTCCATTTTTGATTATATTGAACACAGAGAGAATGGGGTGGGGGGTGGTGCGTTGGGGCCAAGGCCTGTAAGAATGAAGGATTCCAGCACAAACTTTAGAATTTCTTTGAGAATTATGATTAGTCTCTATCTGTCTCTGCTTGTTTGTTTCTCAGGGGTCTTCTCAGTATGTGTCTGGGCACGTGCCATGGACTGTTCCTCAGGCAGAGGTGCGTGTGTATGTTAAAGAAGATACACTAGATATATCTGGTTTGTGTAACTGATTTGTCATTTCAGTTATTTTGTGTGTGTGTTAGTCTCCTGTGCCGGTGAGCCCAAGCCCTTTGTTATATGTCCAGCCTGCTGAGTTAATGTACCAGCCCATGGAGATGCCTGCAGACAAGGGGTGTGTTCAGTCAACCCTGCCTTTGATGGAGGCTGCAGCTCCTGAGGTAAAAACTTGTACACACAACACATCTTAACTATTAAGTGCATCTTCATGCATGATGTGTGTGTTAGGAGTGTGTAAATAATCTGTGTATGAATGCATGGTTTAATAGTACATAGTGTTGACTGAGTTGCCAGTTTAATAGGTACACCTGCCTCTCGTCACTTTTTGACCATGATATCATAGATCTACCACATACAAGCACTTTGTAGGTTTATAAGCACTGACTGTGGGCCACGTATGTAGATGTTATGTGCATGTTATCTAGAATCAGTCAACCCACAAATTGTAGCCATTTAATCTGTATTAATCAGGGAGGTGTAACTAACAAACTGCCGATATGTGTGTGTGCAGGCATATGTAGATCACATGGTACAGCCACCCTACCAGATTTGTATGCAGAGTCCGTTCATTATATCTCAGGACATTAAGGTGAGCTAGCATTTATAAACCTTATTTTTTTTTCATTTCTATACCCATGACTAATTAGAAAATACTAGCAGTAGCATGGATGTAATGTAATGCTGATTTAACCTGATCCTGGGTCTCCACAGACCAGATGAGTCTGAGAATGGTTTAAATGAATCAGTTGCCTCACAAAAAAGAATGTAGACTAAGGGAGAGGGGGCATACCCTGGTTAGCGATGGATTTCTTTCCCCTGGCATCCTAAATCACTCGGATCTAGATTTCTTCAGTTAGGAATTCCTAATTTGATGTGATATTGTTGCCTTTGTCCTAACTACATGTTTAAGAACGAGACAGTGGCTTGACATATCTGTTGATAAAAGTCTTTTTTTGGCTCTTAGCAGGAGCAAAAGTTCCACTCAGTCAGAAGGGGGTTTTCCCACTCTCCGGTCCACATGAAGCCCAGGTTCTGCCGTGGCGCTCAATACACACATCTGCGTAGGAACTACCATCCGGATCTAGCTCACGCGTCTCCTCCCGCTGCCTCCTTGCCTGCACAGGAGATGCTGAAATAGATCTTCTCCCCCACCTGTTCTGCTGCACCTCACAGCTGAGCACACCTGTCCACTGTTTACGTGAACAGTACTTGTGTCTAGCCAAAGCACAGATCGAGACCTGAACACACCTTATTCAGGAGGTAAACACAAACTCCAGCCCAGCTCTGCCAAGTATAGCCTAGACCCAATCTCACATCTAATCTAAAAAACTGAAAGAAAACAAAATCTCTACCAGAACTAGTCTCAAACCAGCACCACCAGACCTGTGTACTGAACTTGAAAGTACATACACTGATCTAAATACAGAATAGCCCAAACCCTCTAAATCAAACTCATTTCTAACCAGTTCCCTCTCTCTGCGATTCAGAGATCATCTAGTGATCACATAAAAAGAACCATGTATAAAGATGGGTGTTGAACTTACAGTACTGTGTGTTTTTTTATGAAAGTGTTATTTAAGATCCAAGCTTGTCCAGTCCACTCTGCAAGGCAGCCATTGATACTTACAATTCTGTCTGTTCTGTTTTATCCAGTCTTTTAAGATAGATTTAGAAACGAGTAAGTACATATTTTGGAAGTCCACTCCAAAATTGAATTTCCACTCCTCATTTTATACCATTCATAACATGTACGCTGCGTCTCAAAGCCTTGCAATAGCAGCATGCACTTCATCATGAAAGCTGAGCAGTTAGAATCGGTTAATTTACCAGTGTCCACCCAGAAAACACCCCACTTCCCCAGTGAAGTCTCACAAATGAACACCTCAAGAGTGAATTGAGCATTGGGGTTGTACCGTGTGCAGAAAATGTGACTACAAAGTATTAGACTATGTATTCAGGGTTTACTTATGGATACAATCACATTGCCTTATTGCTTTTTTATCACTTTAAACTCATTGTGCAAAACTGGATTGGAAGAAATACTACTAATGCCTTTAAGTAGTAAATGATAACGCTATAATCTGACGTGCCTAATGTTAATCTCTTTATAACTGCATTTACACTTTTATACAGAGAATGACGTGGTCACATGCTCCTAATGTACTTTATTTGTTATTAACTCTCAGTATTAAGATACAATGGATACCGGATAACATTCATACTGCTCTAATACACATTTATTTATTGAAACCTATGTCACTATGTCTGTTTTTAGCTCACGGTTTCATGAACCCACTTGTTCTCCCACAAACCACAATTCCCGGTGCAGATGTGTTTTTCCTTTGGCTTGATGTTGGAACTGAGTTGTGTTTATGTACATAGTTATAGTTAAGTAGTTTTTCTGACATATTTAGCATTAAAATGCTTTTCGGCCAAATTTGCCGAAGTCTTTAGCAGTGCAATGGTGCATTTATGCATTATTGCCTTTAAACAGCCATTGATAAGTTGTTAGATTTTTAGGACGCAGTCATGTTTTTTTTAGATTCTAGTCTATTTAAGTAAAGTAATGTTTACGGTTTTTTTTTTTGTATTTGCACAAAAAGTAAAACACTTCCAGAGAGCAGGGAGCAAAAACTGTGACTGCTTCTGATTTTACTGGAAAAAACTTTCCATTCCTTTGTTAGAATTTCTCGATTCTCTCGAGGTTTGTGGGAGTTTCATGTTTTTTCTGTTGTTCATTGCAGTGTTTTTGATACAGTTTGTGATATTTGATCTATGCACAGAACTTCAGTTCAGCCTTTTAATTGCCTAAATGTTTTGATTAATCAGTCAATAAATGCAAGTGGTTAATGCAGCCTTCTCATTCATTTTCTATAACCGCTTAATCCTTACTTGGGTTGCTGATATTTACGGGGCAAAAGGCGGGGACTCATCCTGGGCAGGGCGGCAGTCCAATGCTGGGCACACACACCATTAACTCCCACCTACAGCCAACGTAGAGTTCACCTGACATGGATGTCTTCGGATTGTGGGAGAAACTGGAGACACCAGAGGAAACCCACACCAGCACAAGAACATGCAAACTCCACATACACAAGGCCAGGACCTGGATTTGAACCCCAACTGTGGAAGTGTGTGATAACAGTGCTATCCACTTTGTTTATTTCAATCTATTCGGTGAAAAATATCCGTACTTATGGAGAAGAGGGGCACTGATGAGCCATACAGTAATCACACCAGAAAATAGTTTATCTATACTTGTTTATTTATTCACATACTAATGACAATTATGAAACCCAACAATAACAACAAAAAAAAAGAATGGTCTTAGTTGTGAATGTTTTTAAATGACTTTTTAAGTAACATTAGCAATAACTTAACCAAAAGAATAAAGAAAACAAGCATAGAAAAAGCAAGCAGAGGGTTAAAAAGATTGGAGCATGATTTTTAGATAATGTACAATACAGATGTGGCAAACATGGATTCCCTGTGGTTAAAAACCCTATCATGACACTAAAATGTCCCTGTAGTGTTGCTGTAGCTCTACCGATGGCAGGGCTGAGTATTTTTTTCATCAGCCAGCTGATTTCATTGAAGCTCTTCTTTGTGTTATTTACTCGGTAAAGAAAATATTTTGACCTCTATGTGGAAGATGCATATGCGATGAGTTTGGCATTTTTAAGGTCTCTCGTGGTGGGTTCTGTTTTGAGATGAAAATATCTGGACGGGCACAATGGTTCGTGAAACAATTTGTACGCATGTGGTGTAAGTCGGTGTGTGTGTGTGTGTGTGTGCTGCGCTTTTATACAGGTGAGGTACTTTATGTACGTAATCCAATCTGAGCAAATGTGTGCCTGGCAACAGGATGTGTTAAAAGGAAGACCTCATCCAAAAAATCCTAACAGTGCCAATGACAAATAAAAGCTAGCATGGGCCAACTGGCATTATGCAAATGAGATCCTGTGAAGTGGCCCCCGCTAGCACTGATTTACTGTCAGCAAGGTTAGCGTTTTTGCATGAACTGTTCCTTGACAAATTGTGTCCTCAGGCCTCACTCTCTGCAGAGCCAGCATTCTGCACCTCCTCCTCCAGAATGGGAACGATAAGATTGTCCTTTGACATCAGGTTATATTTCATTACAAAACGAGTAAACCGGTGACACAGGAAGGTCTCATTCTGAAAACGGGAAAAAGCAGAAGCGACACAAATCAGTTTTGATTGTAGATTTAACGAATTCCATCGCCCTTTGCCACTTAAATTTAGTTTAGGACTAATCCTCATCTGAAAACTGTTAGACTGAAGCAACTTGGCTCACCTCATACTTGTCGAATATCTGGCGGTGGTGAAAGTAAGCGTGGGAGAATATCCTGTAGATCCGGCGGCAGACAGAACCCAGCTTTGCCACAGATGACTCCTTTATGCTCACCCTGTTAAAGATTCAGAGATTCAGACCAGCTATCAGCCACTCTTGGCTCCATTCATTTATTCATTCACAATATATTGTCAGCATCACCAGTGATGGTCATGACAGATACCATGATGCCACAACCTTAAATTAGCATGTGACAAACTGCAATGGCACC
This sequence comes from Phenacogrammus interruptus, assembly GCA_037974425.1. Classification (NCBI taxonomy): domain Eukaryota; kingdom Metazoa; phylum Chordata; class Actinopteri; order Characiformes; family Alestidae; genus Phenacogrammus; species Phenacogrammus interruptus. The sequence goes on along the minus strand of JBBPCW010000106.1, from coordinate 1,318,383 downwards.
CAACACTGTAGCACTGGTTAAAGCATCTGCTGATAATGGAGACATTACAGTGTTGTACAAAAAGAAAAATGTCATGATGGCAGTGCTGAAAGTGAAGTTACCAGTGTTTGTTCCAACATGACAATTTAAAGCTTTCTTTGTCATTATATACATTGTTCACAGACGTCTCAATTTAATTCAGGAAATATTAAGTAGGTGAGCTATAAATATAGAGCCTGTTTTGTAGACCCAGATTAAGCCCCAGACTAAACAGACTTTTCAACAGCGATTCGCCTAATTTACATGTTCTAATTCAGGGGTCACCAACATAGTGCCCCCAAGGACCACAAAAGTAGCTCATGGACCTGTTCTAAATAACTCACCGGTGAGTAGCATCTATCTTTAATCTGATCCTGTTGAAATGCTTCTTTAATCACATTTGCGTTTATATAGATTTGAAAATGACAATATCTTTTTTTTTTTTTAAGCATTATACATGAAAGTTTAGGTAAACGTTGTTCTATTGTATCAAACTGGTGGGCCTTTGTATGGCTCAGTACCCGTCCAGTAGCTCTCAGTTTAGAAAAGGTTGGTGATCCCTGGTCTACTTCAAGATGGGGATACAGTGCTACACTTACCGGCTGGGGAAATACTTGTTACTGTTCAGAAGACAGGCAGCTCCGTCCAGCGTATGTCTAGTATAGTCGATAGCAGGACACTGAGGAAGGACAAACACAGTCTTCAGTAGTGAAACACAAAGATACACACAAATATACGTTCCCTCACTGTGACCAGTAATACAGGCTGCTTATTTACTTGATACACTCTGTAGTATGACAAAAAAAATATTCAAATTCATACAGGACACAGACAGGCATTAATTGTACAACCACAGAGATAGATGCCTACACACACACACACACCTCTTTGGGGGTTTTATGTGCAGCACACAAAAAGATCCACTGTTCTGTAGCTGTCATCTGTGTACATGTGTCAGGGTGGCATTCTCCCTGAAGGGACACACACAAGATCAGAAAGATGTGATGAGGTGTAGTTTATACTTGCTTATAACGAGTTTACTTTGTGAAACAACTGGTATTACAATGAAATTACAGCAGCATAATATAACATAACATTGTGTAATGGTTAACCCATTGATTTTCTGTGCATTTTGAATCCCTTTCACAACAATTACCTGTCTCAAGCTCTACAGTAAATTAAGAACGGTTACTTTTCATTTCTAATGTTCATTATCCAGTTGGAATAAATGAATATACAAGTGTGAGAGAAAGGTTTCTACCTGTAGTTTAACAGCAAGGCCATTCAGTTCCAGACAAAACTGTCTAAAGGGACAGTGAAAGATGAAATCAGGAAAAATTACAAATCATATAAGCTGTCCTTTATTAAAATACTAAATGAGAACTAGGGTAGCTCAGTAAGGTGGAGACAGATGTTCATTTTTAAATGAAGCAGGATAGATGCTTCAGATGTGAACAGCTATTTTGAAGGTATAACACAAAAAGGTTTGGTTTCAAATACCTAAATTATAATTTCCCCCTGTTTATAAGAAAGATCTTTACAACTCCAATACACTGCAGCCGTGGACCAGATACCTGGGCCACTGGCTTCCACTGTTTAGGTAATACATAAAGCCTTCGACTAAAAGGTTTGAAAATCTACGCAAAATCTCCTCTGACTGCAGCTTAAACTGTTCAGAAAAATCATGCCTCTGAGATGAGTAGGCAACAGAAATCCCGGTACCTCAGGTGCTCGTATTTCCACACACCCTCATCCTGCCCCTCTGGAGGCTCCAGGATTTTGTCGATGTTGGCGCAGTCTGAGCGAATGTTCTGCTGAATGTACTACAGAGCAGAAAGAGAGGGAGACACTTAATGTAACAGCTGACAGACAAACACAGTACTCCCAGAGCAGCTGAACCTGGCCAGCTCAGGTTCCCCCATGCTGGAACACTAATAGCCTGATGCCCACCTGCTGCACTGCCAGAGTGCTGTCCATCTCCTCAAAAGACTCATCGGGCCAGTTGTAGAAATCCTGTCAGCACATTCAGGGGACACAGTTAACATGACTTCAAAATAGAAGACCTTATACATAAACACATACACAGAGAACACTGCTTACCAAATCTGTTTATATTCCAATGAACCTTAAAATGCTCCCATGTACAATTAACATATTCAAAACATCTGTTTAAAGTTATTTATCCAGAAAACATTTCATGAATGTTGAAAAACAATAGATACACAGTACACAGAACACAATTTATAAAATCTGCTGGTATTCCCATGAACCTAAAATGCTCCTAATATTCCCATCAAAAACGAACATCTTCAAAAAGAAATTGTTACATGAACATTGCAAAGCAGTAGACACTTTCTAGTCCCCCAAAACAGGCAGCTTTAGCCCACAAGTATCCAAATAACGTGACTATTCTTTTCGCGGCTATTATTTGTTTCGTCAAGTCATTTTTCACGCATCAGTGAATTCTCTCTTCAACAATAACGAAAAACGATCAGTGTGATCGTGACTTCTGTGACTTTCTTCTATAAAAGCAAAACAAACAGTTAACCAGTACGATCTGTTAGCTTGTAACTTAGCTTTTCTGTGGTTATCGTTTCTCCAGGCCTTCTCCAACATGTCGAATCGGGTTATAGACACATTTTAACCAGCCAGAGTAGATAACTGACCACAATCCTACTCAAAAAAGCCTCTTTACGGGTCGAGCTGGCTACTGGTTGGTTTGTTCAGAGTTGTTTTCTGGAAGCTAGCCTAGCTTAGCTAGGAAGCTAGCCTGACCAAAAGGAGGGTCATTCGACACCACACACGGAGTATTTTGGGATGTTAGAGCCTATAAACGCCTCCTATACTACCAAATACATTAAATATATCTTTATTGTCTCTATCTTTGTTGGACCTGGCGTGTTTTTTCCAACCTTCGCCTTGGTTCCTGGACGGTTCCTCCTCAGGACTGCAGCTCCCTCCGCCATGACCATCTCGGCAGTGTTCCTGCTCTGACAGGCTCAGCCCCACCAGCTCCCCCTGCCGGCCAACTCTTAACACCTCGTCCTCATCAAAACATTACAATCCCAACACCGGAACAGCCCAACACCAGAGCATCCCAACACTAGACCAACCCAACACCAGAACAGCCCTTCATTTCAACAGCCCAACACCAAAGCAGCTACTTCAAGCAGCTACTTCAATGATCATGACAGAACAGAAATACAGTTTCAGGCAAATAAATAAATAAATAAATAAATAAATAAATAAATAAATACCCTTTTTAAGAATCTGAAGTAGATTTTATTCTTTTTGGTCATCAGCGGAGTATAGACACGTTCTTCACCCAAGCTGTTGGAGAGCAAGTAGCACTGGCTTACTGATCTGAGTCCCAACACTCACACAGCCCAACTAAAACATTAACTAAACAAACTAACCAATGACTTATTAATGGCTGCTGACTCAGTCCTTTAAACTATACTGATGCTACTTTATTTGTTTTGGGGCGCAGACACGGAGCGCTGGAAGGAGATACAGGCACAGATTCCCATTTCTCCCAAAACTATTATTTTCCAAAGCAAACACAGAACGGCATGATGGCCCAATCCCAAATGACAGATACACACCAAGGGAAAGGTGAGGGGAATGTGAAGGTGGAATGACAACATGAGCTCAGGAACAAAAATGTGCGCACACCAAAACCATTGGCATCATCATCACCATTATTACTAAATCTCTGAACATTTATTGATGAGCTGGCCAGGGAAACACCCGCACACCCGGGGACGTCACATTTACAGATAGTTCCGACACAGAACAAGAACCACTGTTTAACAGACAGTACAGACAACCCTTTCAAATGAAACAAAAGAGAGAAAAAAATAGAAAATAGAACAAAGATTAGAATAATATAATAACTTGACAAAAATACACACATGTAATCAATATAAATATAACTGTATAAACAAACCACGGGCCAAAAGTAACTTATATAGGGATATTTTCTTCAAAATTTGTATGACATACCATTTATCCCTCAGACTCGGTTAAACAAGATTTTCAGAATTCATGATTTTTTTTTTTGTTTGTTTTTTGTACACTGCAATACCCAATTTCAATGCCTTTTTGAAAACGCATCTGGTGGTCAAGTGGTTAGGGCATTTGCCCTGCAGTCAGGAAGTTGTGGGTTCGGTTCCCAAGACCGCTAAGCACCTCTAGGTACCTTGAGTAAGACACCGTCCCCACACACTGCCTCCCGGGCGCCAGGCTGCCCGCTGCTTCACTTGGTGAATGGGTTAAATGCAGAGGAAGACGTGTTCACGTATTACAGAATTTTCACTTCACATCATTCTAGGAAGTCACTCTATGGGAATGAAAGACATCTGCAGAGGTGCCACTGAGGGCTAATAAATGAACTGCTCTGAACTTTGCCCCGCAAAGCACTTTAGTTGTCTAAAACAGGGGAGGGGAAACTTTTTGACTCGCGGGCCACAATGGTTTCTAAAATTTGACAGAGGGGCCGGACCAGAATAGGAGAATGGTGTGT
>JBBPCW010000106.1:898481-909182 GCA_037974425.1 Phenacogrammus interruptus | reverse complement strand
AGATAGATAGACAGACAGACAGACAGACAGACAGACAGACAGACAGACAGACAGACAGACAGATAGATAGATAGATATTTTTTTTTCATCTGTAGCTGTATATATGTACAGTTCTCTATATGCCGCTGTGCAATGGTGCGAAATCAGTATTAATAATAATACTATGGTAAGTAACTGGAAAGGGTTAGAGGGGTTACGTAAGACAAGGCCTGAACATTTCCTGCTTCCTCTTTCGCTCCTTAAAGTGTATCTGAGCTGTGTGTGTGAGCAGGGCCGCGGACAGGCTTTTCGGACGTCTTGTTTGGTTTAACCGAACAACAAACAGCTGTGAGGGAAACGGGGGCAGAAAGAAGTGGGCAGAGTGGGGCAGGGCTCAGCTCCAAATGCCTTCCACTTCCTGCACAGATTATGAGATAGGTGACACACCAATATTTCACCTCTTGTATTTGGTTTAAAGTTTCCCCTGTGCCTCACGAGCAGAGCAAGCTGGGGGTTGGGAGCTTGGGGGGTTGGGGGGTTGTGGGGGGGGGGGCTTGTTAGAACATGGCAGCTAGAAAAAGGGATGGAGGAGTAAAAAAGGAGAAATAGAGAGAGAGGTGCAGGCGGGGGACAGGCTGGACGGGTGTTCTCCTGGTCAGTGGGCTTCAACTTACCCTCCTGATTTATGATCCAACCCTCTACACACACACACACACACACACACACACACACACAAACACACAGTATAGCTGTCCCCATACAAAGACCACTGACATAAATGGATTAAAAGGTGTTATCCACAAATGGATCTTTGAGTCTGAGGCCTCTCCAAGCCTCTCTCTCTCTCTTTCTCTCTCTCTCTCTGTGTCTCTCTCTCTGATTCTCTCTCTCTCTCCGATGTTTGGGACACGTTTGCGTCCTCTCTTTGTTTGTTCGGGCCATAATAATCTGTTTTGAGTTCGCTAATAGCTGGAGGAAGGGTGTTTTTGGGGGAATTAAAGAAGGCCTCCGTATGTTGTGTTTAAAGAAGACAAGGGCTGTAGAGTGGACCTCGAGAGGCAGATATGTCTTCTTATCTCTCTCTCTCTCCTTGTCCTGGACACAATAAGCCATGCTTCCGTATCAGGTATGCACTTAAAAGGGGTGCAAGTCAGGACTGTTAAGAGCGTTGAGGAAGCCACAGCCAAGATGAAAGAATTTTTTTCTGCTCACTGCTCAGTCCAGCGCTTCCTGTGGACAGCCACAACTCCTAATGTAGTCCCCTCTCTCTCTCTCTCTCTCTCTCTCTCTCTCTCTCTCTCTCTCTCTCTCTCTCTCTCTCTCTCTCTCTCTCTCTTTTTTCTTTTTTTTCTTTCTTCCTCTCTCTATGTCTCTTGCTCTATATCACTCACACTTTATTTATTTCTCTCTCTCCCTCTCTCTTTTTCTTTCTCTCGCTGTTGTCATTCACATTTTCTCATGTCTCTCTCTCTCTCTCTCTCTCGTGCTGTCTTCGAGGGGGAAAGTAAACCCTCCTTGCCGCCTGCCGGTGGTAGATTAAACGGGGCGATGGCGACAGGAAGCAGGCGGGAGGGAAAACAAAGGGCAGGCGGGGTGAGGGATGCTGGGAGAGTTATCAGGTTGGCGACGGAAACTGCCAGTTTGTCTGACTCCCAGGTTGTTGTTTTTTTTAAGCCTGTCTCTCTCTCTTGTCTGTCTCTCTCTCTTTCCATCTTTCTCTCTCTCTCTCCTCCCCCTCATGCACTCTTCTCCTCCTCTCCCTCCTGCGATGACACAGTCTTCTGTCCTTTCTTTCGCAGGGAGCACTGGTTTGGTAATTAAGGAAGAGAAAAAGCTTTCATTATTGTGTTGCTTATCTTTCTGGAAGGAGAAACGTGAAAATCCCCAAACAAAGAATAGCGTGTATAAGATGATTACACTACAGTCCCAGAAACCGAACTATCTAGCAGGTTGTGGGGGGGTTAAAAAAAGTATTTCGCTGCACTTATCTAAAGTGGGCTTATAGACTGTGCCAGAGGATTACTGCTGAACTCTGCTAGGTGCTGATCGGGAAAATTACCGAAATTACTTTTTTACCTTTACTGTGACCTGCCACCACCTCCCACACCGGTCCAGCCACATTTAAACATCAGCCCTGCTAAAACACCAGAGAGGCCTGAAAGGTCCAACTTATTTTTATATAGATTCCATATAGATGTTGCTATATCAGTATCATCCACTAATATTGGTAGAAAAATGCTGAATCAGACTAAAATCAATCCTTAAATAGTACACAAACAAGTTGTGATGCCATATTAGCTGCGGTTTTTACGTTTAAAGCAAAAATACGACATCAGTGTTCTTGAGACTTCAGTATCAGAATAGAAATGGTGGGATTGCAATATCTGTAATGATTACATAGTGATTACAAAGTGAATTCCATCATTAGTTACATTTACCTTCTGGGTTTGCTGTAAAAGACCATATGTATGCACAAAATTGAGGCTCAGTTATTTACAGTTCCATGTTTATGAGTAGAGATAGAGATACTTATATACACAGCATGGCATCAATTAAAATCATTTAGAATCTCTCTGTTTCACGAGTAAGACTAGCTGTCTTGTTTTATTCTCACCAGTGACTCTAAGGGTCAGTCTGAGCCTGCGCCGGCCCAGAATGTGCTAATGGTTAAAAGGCGGGGTTTACAGTGGAAGTCTTTTACATGTTTCCTCTGCTTCGCCCAGTACAAATCACTCTTCCGCATGCAAGAAGGATTAATTTGACTTCAAGCCTAGATGACAATCTAATGCAGGCTGGGCTGCCTGAGCTTCCGGAAGAGCTGGGCTGGCAGCCTGGGCAGAGCTCAGGAGAGACTGACCTGCGGAATGCTGGAAGAACTCTATTATGGCTCGCAGGCATACACACAGTGATGTGTGTGTGTGTGTGTGTGTTTGTGTGTGTGTGTGTTTGCAGTCCCACTGAGCTCTGCTATAAGGGGAGTCCATAATCGCAATAATGTGTTTAACTTGTAAACTAGCCGGAGATGGATTAGCGGTGTCGGCGAGAACAGTGCGCGGAGGCGACGATTCAACTGTTCACCTTTTTCCCTCTACATCTGTCCTCATAATGACCTGTGCTCTCTCTCTATTCCTCTGTCACTCTCTCCCTTTCTTTCCCTCTTCCTCCTTCTCTCTCTCTCTCTCTCTCTCTCGCTTGCTACCTCGGGCGCCTTCTCTCCAAACCCTTCATTGCATTTTCCCAATTAGAGTTGGACTCATTATTAGTTTATTAGCAGTGGCAGGGGCTCCGCAAATGTGTTTGCTGATATTCAGTTGTTAATGACCAAATTCAAACCCTATTGAACGTATTCGCAGCTGTGAGAGGCCGGCTAATAATAGCTTCCCAAAGACAAAAGATGAAGGAAATGGCATTATAGGGGCATAACAATGGAGGCCCATTGGAGCTCTAATGGCATGCCCTTTCATTTAGAAATTGTTTCCTTTTTACAGTCTCTGAGCTGGTGCAGTTTTTTTTTCTCTCTGTCAAGCCTCTCCTCACTCAGTAGAGGCATTTCTGCAGGTCAGGAGCTTACACAAGGGACTGTGCGTCTGTGTGTGTGAGCAAATGTGGTGTTCTGAAAGGTATCGTTACCTGAGGGAAATTCCTCCCCCCCATACCCCACCACCTTCTCATTTCGCTCTTAGTTGGCATTAGCATGGTTTTAACAAGGCAGGTAAATTGTTCATTAGGGTTTTAGGTAAGGAGGTGGTGGGGGTGGGGGTGTAAGTGGGGGTAGAAAGGAGGAGGGGGCCCAGAGTAAAAGTGAGAAGAACAAACAAGTCGAGGCATTTGTTCACAGTGTAATCTACACATCAATTATCCTGCTGCGCTAATTAGCACCTAGCCGTACCCCAGGTACCCAGCGCTCACACAAGCTCCAGCTTTCATGCCCCTGATCAAAAAAGAAGCAGATTGACGGAAACACGGGCAGAATGAACCCAGGGACTGGGAGGGGGGGAGAAAGACAGCGAGAGTGTGCGAGAGAGAGAGAGAGGGAGAGAGAGAGAAAAGAAAAAAGCCTTAGATCAAAATTTCCTTTTCTACATACCGAACTCCGATGAGTTACGCCGGGTAATCCTGCTACAGCTCGAGTGAAAGGAAAGCACTCAATTATGTAAGGGGACATGCATGCATATCGTATATTGTGTACCCAGTGAAGCGCATAAGCGCCAAGAAAATTGGCATGTGTGTTTTTTTTTCCTTTTTTGCTTATGCCACCTTTTTACTTTCATGGCAAATATGTATTTCGTACCTGTTTTTTTTTTAACTATCATTCTAGGAAAAAGTGCGCCCTAATTTACAACTGAAATAGACTTAGCCGAAGGTGTATTACCATAGCCTAGTAAATTTTCACCTGAATCTTGCAGTCAGTTTGAAAGAACTCATGTTTTAGCACCGCGAGATGGATATGAGGGTCTTTGTCATGCTAACAGCCTCTGTTATGCAATAAACGTATAGGGGGGCCGTTTTGTTTAACTGGCCTGGCTGAAGATTAAGCTTTAGAAAGGTGCGTTTAGCATGTGAAAGAGCAGCAGGAGGTCCCTCTGTGGGCCGGGGGGCTGTCTCAGGTCGTTATTGGCGCTGAGTTGGAAACCGCTGCCTCCTCCGTGAGAGAGAGGTGGTTCTCCGCGGCGGAGGCTAATTAAATATGTCGTGTGTGTTTGCGCAGAGCAGGCGGTGAAAAGGTAGACGAGACAGGAGAAGGGGTGGGGGAAGAGGAAAGTGGGAAAAAAGCACAAGCACTGCCGATAAAACTGCTCCGCTGGTGTTTACTTGCACCCACCTCATGCATTAGTTATGGGCTGGGATTCAGTCGGGCCTTCTGTCCGCCTGCTGCACTCTGAGGTTAGCTCTTTCCCCCACACCTTTATGGATCTCTTTCTCTGGTTTGGAGAGCAAAAGGCTGCTCGTTCGCCCACAGCGCATCAGTGGGAGTGCGTGAAAAGATCTTGCGAGATATTGTTGTGGGAGTTAAGACGTTAGCACCAATGTCCTAGCCTGTTTGAGGTTAGCAGGTCTATTTGTAAGAGTGCGTTGGTCAAGTTGAGTTAAGAAGTGGCACTTTGAACCGACTTCAGCATTTCAGCTGAAAAACCGAGAACTGTAGCTGGCCTTCACTTTCTGTTAGGTTTGTACTTTTTTCTATGACTAACAAACTTGTGGACCTTAGATCCCCACCTGATAGAATGTATAGAGAAGATGTGAATGTAGCTGGCTGGTAGAATGACGTAGAGAAGATGTGAATGATAGAATGAAAGATGTGAATGTGCCAGACTAGAGCGATGTATTGGCAATGAATCATTAAAGCGGATATTCAAGTCATCGAAATGGACAGTTCAGAAGAGTCCTCCTACTGGTCTACTTGACTCATCATGGTCATTAAAACGATCTGTTGAATCAATTCACTGTTGAGAAGAATCGCTTAGGTGAACTGTAATGCCTCTCGATTGTGTCCTCCTGTTAGCTTAGGCTAATTGGAGAATGTAACAGTGTCAGGTGCGAGTGCCTGAGAGTGGGAGGGTCCCCGTGGGGCTTTGGGGGGCTCCTATAGTCACCAGGGCCTCATTTGCTGATTGGAGATTGGAGGTAGCAGGATGAAAAGGGGCTGTTTCCTGCTGCTTGTTTGATACCTGGTGGGGAAGCTATTCAGGTGACAAAGATCCAGCCTGGCAGGGGGGGAACAGATGTGCTTTACCCCTTCATTAGCATTTGAATGAGCTGCTCAGATTGGACTGGCCAGGGGGCTGAGCCCCTCACCTGGATAGTCCCCCTCTGATCTTTACACCATCTGCGGACCTCTGCCCCCCTGTCCCTGCACCAAGTTACCCCTCAACACTCACACACAAGCTCACCAATCTGACCCCTTTAAAACCCCACCCCCACTCACCCATCCCACCCCCCTCCTGACCCCCGGCCAGGCACTGGCAGAGTTTTATGACAGTAATCGACCTTCCTCAGCCCGGAGCACAGATGCTATTCAGAAAATGTGCCTTCACACCGATTTTAGCCCTTCATTGTGTTCGAAACGCATCGGGAAAATTCGGGCTCCAACAATGAATCCGCCCCCCCAACTATCCCGTTCTCTCTCGGACTTGGAAGACATCCAAGATGCCGTCTTTGCCCAGCCAGCCCCGGCCTCATTCCTCAGATAAATTCTCGGCTGAAGCCACACTTTTTTTTTTTTTTTTTTTTTGTATTTTAAATTATTTATTTATTTTCCATTCATATGCACAAAAAGAAAGAGGGGGGCTTCAATATTTCACACCATAAAGTTGATGAATTAAGCTTTCCTTTCACCGGGTCTGCCAGAATAGGGGTTTAGAGGGGGGCGACTATGAGTGATCCGATCATAAATAAACCGCCACGCATATTTAATGGTCTTTCAAAAGTCGCTGTTGTTTCACTGGGTTTGTTCGCATTGACACAATAATTTGCCACTTGGCTGCGAGAGTCTGCAGAAAAAATAAACACAGGAGGACACACACTTTGTTTTGAAATACCTCTTCTTGTGTTTTGATTGGGGAGAAGGCAGTGACAGGGTTCATGATGTTGATCCTCAGGTGCTCTCGCTGCGTTCCTCAGATAAATGTTTCAGTCTTCCAAAAGGTTATTCGGAGCCATTCGCAGAGGAATGCAGAGCAACCTTGACCAGTTCGACATGTTATTTTCTCCCTCGCTTATCACCAAGCCTGCCTGATAGTTTAGGCGGCCTGGAAAAGGTAGTTAAAAGAAAATGTTTTGTGGGAATAGATGTTTTGATTTTAATGCTGGGGTAATTCTGCTGATTTAAAAATATATATATCTGCATAATTCTTAAGTTTAGATGTTAAAGATACAAATTGTTTGCTGCTGATGTGAGAACTGCTGATAGGAACTTTACATCTAAAGTGTTTAATGCCTCTAATATGTATATGAGATGCTTAAATATCACTGCCGAATACCTGAGACATTGTCTTATGGCAGTTTGGAGAAATATCCTCTATTATAGACATTAGTAGGCATGTAGGTTTACTAATGGTAATTAAAAAATGTTAATTTTAACGTATAAAAAATGGTCATTTGCATTGTGGACATTGTTACACCTGGTTGGAAATTTGAACTGAAAAGTCATCAGATCATTCAAGGTTTAAATTCTGAATTATTTAAAAGATTTTCAAACATGGGTGGAGCCTCCCTTTAATACAGTAGAGTTTTTTTATTCTTTCTGGCCATAAAGCTTCTAAATCCTCCTTATGGTACACAGACTTTACCTTTTGTCTCCATTCCATCCCATTAAACGTTCACCATAAAGGAAATCACTATCAAACGAGTGTGTTATGGAGTATAATTACGGCTCAGGTTCGGCTTGGCCATTATTAACAAAAACGCACAGTAATCTGCTGTGGCACGGCAATATGTTACTGTAGCATTCTAATTAATCTTACAGGAAGTGTAATAAATTTACAATATCAGATCGGAGCAATACTGTATATAGATTTATTAATGCTTTTAATCAGTTCTGGCAAAATTAATTTTGCAGCGATTGCTTACATTTGAATTTGCATACACTTAGTGCACCTAATTTATTTTTATGGATTCCTTTTTATTAAAATGGGGCATATGGGCCTTCAGCAACAAAAACATTGCTTATTTCTGCAGCGGAGTGTCCTCGGCACGCCGCGCTAAAAAGCACATTCATTCCAGTGATAGGACAAGCTGTTGCAAAACTCCATTTCATATTCAGGCCCTGCCAAGTATTAACAGGTTAGCCTATTACTCATTCCACTGCCTTGTGCATTATTGCGTTGATTATGCGAATGTTTGCATGCATATTTGCAGTGCAGACAAGTTAAGTGGCGATTAGGAGTTTGTCAGGTTGAGGTGCATTGTGCGAGGCTCAGCCCGCGGCTTACCGAAACTGACGTCTCTTCGCCGAGCTCCTGAAAGAGCCGTAAGCAGAAATACGAAATCATACGTGTTTTATTCTGTTGGCAGTTGGTTAAAACAGCAGCAAAGTAACAGGAACAAAAGTAAGTAAAATTTGACATGAACAGGAGGGTCTGTTTTCAAAAAAATATTACGTGATAAATTACCGTCCTGTCGATTTTCCTTCTGTATCGCCAGGTTTCACTGTGCCCTGCTTATCTTGATGTTGAAGCAATTATGAAATCAGAACAAAAATGTAAAGTAGGGATTTTCAGGGCTGTATACACCACAAGTAAGAGTGGGCAAATCAGCAGAACATATGACACACACACCTGCAGGGTGGTTCCTACTCTCACTGTATACATTTACCTCTTATTTAAGAGAGACCCAAATATCTTCTGTATTTTTTTCTCTTTCGATGCTAATAAAGTATCTGTTTATCCGACTGTGACTTATAATAAGACATTTGGAGATTTGTGGTGGGGTGTTTTGGTCACCATGAATGTGCTTGTCTCAGTACTTCAGCCCACTCTTTTATTAAATAGCCCGGCTCACTGATAACGCCTGGCCGTGGCTATCAATTCGGCGCCTGATGGAACCCACATCAAACCAACAACAGCTTACACTGGCCCTGTCAGCACATTCCGCTACCTGTGCTTGTGTGTGAGTGTGCGCCCGTGTGTAAAAGAGCAGTGGGGAGGTGGGAAAGGCATGTACCAGTGGCACTGAACCATGTTATCTGAGAGAGAGAGCGAGACAGAGAGAGAGACATAGAGAGACAGAAAGAGACAGAGAAAGAGAGTCTTTGATGAACAAACAACTGGTGTATTATGGAACATTGGCTCAGCAGTAGTGTGTCAACAGGCCTCATGGGAACCATGACCATCGCACATGTGCACAACAAACTCGAAACTGAAACATTAGATTTAAAATGATTTAAGGATTAGCCTCGTTGCTCAAAAGGTTCCTGGGTGTTTCTTGGCTCAGATGTAATTGTTGCAGAACCTTTAGATTGTGTGGAGGTTCTTCACTCCAGACCTATTACAAATAAATAATCGTTTAAGGAGCTATTGACTGAAAGTTCTTTAGCGATCCAAACATTTTGTTATTGTTTTTATTTTTATTTATTTATTGATTTTATACAAAAAAGTACTATACTGTTCTCTTTTGTCACTTGGGTGGTCTCCTCATGAGTTTGCCTCTGGTACCTGTAGTCAGTGAGCATTTTAATATATTGGCTTTTTATTTTATTATTGTATGTAAACAGGTTAAAATATAACATGGTACATTATTTCCCTCATGAATGTAGTGTACTGTTAAAACACATGGATGTTGTACCTTTGAGGGTAAATTTGTATTGTTAATATTTTATATATATATATTTTTTCTGACAACTTAGATATGTCAGTTAGCTACGTTTCCTCAGTTGTTAATGAACGATTGAATTTATTTTTAATTGAATACTGTAGATTTAGGCTTTAGCTGATCTGGAGTCAGTTACGGTAAATGGCAGCTCAGGGCCAATGACAGTTGAGCACTTTTCAAAGTCGTAAATATTTGATGGGCACCCTGATTCAGACGAGTGGAGCACCGCTTTAAACTCCCTTTCATCCGCCACGTCGCCAAATCCGTCTGCCTCGCTCGCGTGCTCCACAATGCGAACAGATTTAGGTGGGAAGACATCAACAACCCAGATAAAACGAACACCAGGGACCAGGTGTCTCTCCACTCATCCCTCAATTCAGTCTCCGCATCTTTTCTATTTATACACACGTTTATGGAATAAACAAGGCCGGAACAAAAAAAAAAAGGAAATATGAAGTATCCTGAGCGTTCACCTCATTCACTGCTGAAACGGCTGAGGCATAAAAGAGCTTTTCAGATCAGACAAAATAAGGAATGTTTGTGTCTTTGTGCGATGAAAGTGGTGGTTTGCTGATGATTCAGTGCTTTTTTTCTCCCTCCCTCTATCCCACTAAAGGTTTTGTGTGTATTTGGTTAGTTACAGCAATTACGGCCAGTAAGTGACAGCCAAAAGAGAGCAGACTGCTTCCCCGCGCAAGACTCCTCTGTCGAACATCTGCTGAGAGATTTGCATATTAATTAACCCATATTAACTCTAATTATTCTGGGAAATTATCAAATAAATTAAATTTTCTAATTTTAACCTTTCCTTTGCTTGACGGATGTCAGCGCGAGAGGAAAACCCGGAAAAACACACACTCACCTGGGCGACCGTTTTACAGCCTCTGTATTTATTTCCCTGTGTGTCGTTTCTTGTCTTCTCTATATTCTGTTTTCACACTGTCTTTTTTTCCCCGGCGCTGGTCCTGGGGGCAGCCGAGGGAGCTTTTGTGTGCCTAGGCCTTTTCTTTTCCTTTTTTTTTTTGGCTCTTGCTTTGGGGAGGCAGGGAAAGCTGGGCCGGGAGCGTGTGTGTGTGTGTGTGTGTTTGTGTGTTTGTGTGTGTAGGTGCAGATGGCGAACTTGGTCTGGCCGAGTAGTGAAGTAGAGGTGGGCCATCGCGCTGTTTGAGAAAAACCTCCAAGCTTCCCTTTTTTTCCAGCCTGTTGCTTTTCGGCCCCGGCAAATAAACGGGACTTTAATTCAATTAGAGTCCGGCTACCGTGGCTGGCAGCCTCATGGTAGAAATTATTGAACATAACAACCCCCTTCCTGACACACACACACACACAGCCGCATACACACACACAGACACACACACACACACACACACAGACACACACACACACACACACACACACACACACACACACACA